>CABFWO010003863.1:0-60399 GCA_902155825.1 Timema genevievae | reverse complement strand
GATTCCCCCCCCCCCCTTATTGTGATGCCTAAATTCCATATTTTTAATGCCTATTTGCCTGCCTATTTTAAACATTATTGGTGCTTAAGAATCTGCTCCCTGCTAATAATCCAGGCGTGCTTCTTGCTTCTCGTGTACACCCCTCAAACCCACCCCTCACCACAATGTTTTAGTTTTGATTATGGGTGTGTCTCTGTTGCCAACTTTCCCGACATGTTTACGAGCGCTACAAGCTTCCGCTTCTAATGGCATCCTGTGATCAAGCAGGGGAATCTCGTGGTTACCTGCACAGTAACTAAGGTGACCTTACATAGGTGAGGCAAACATACCACCTGTAATACTAGGCTTGTTTATTATTTTTAGCACCACGTCTTACTACCCGTTAGGGTTATACGCTTATGTACTAATTATGCAAATTGTTTTAAAGATTAGGGAGGTTATATTTATAGGAAATGTACCCGTATTTACGTGGAGGGAAAGTGGAAAAGCATTTTGGAAAAAGCACCCTCAGTACACCCGAACGAGATTCGACCCTCGATCTCCACGTAATCGACATGCCACAATTTACATGGGACCAACACCTTTATTTTTCCTATAAAGGAAGATGTTGTACGGATCTTTATAGCTCAAGAAATATCTGTCAACCCCAGCTAGGTTTGAACTTACGAGCATTGGGTTCTGAGTTGAGCACTTTACCCCCAAGATCACCGAGGTCAACGGGTGAACTTTAAGACAGTGAAAATCCAAAATTTCACGAATCCGAATATTTCATTAGTTTGATCGATTACAAAACGAATAACATATTTTTGAAAACATTTAATCGTATGTGAACCGGGGGCTTTAAATTCAAATTTGAATTGAAGATTTTATAGTATAAAGGTTTCAAATCGAATCCGACTTGTATATTAAGCTAAATTATATTTATTTTTTAATCGAGTCCGGTACAACATATCTTAGCAAACAATGTATAGATCATCAATTTACATGTTCAAGTATTAGACTTGCCGGCCAATGATGGGGAGATCGGGGTTTGAATCCCAGTCGGGTCTACTGAGAGACTGAGGGTGGTTTACTCTAAACTGTTTTCCACTCTCCTTTCACGCAAATGAAAAATAACACCTGGATAGCTCAGTGGTTGGAGCATTGGCGTACTAAGCCAAAGGTCCTGGGTTCGATTCCCGTGTCCAGGTGTCAATTTTCAATTTTCAGAATACGATATCTAGATGAAGTAATCCTCACTAAAAGCATAAACAATAGCTTTAGCTATTTAATTCTTAATATGCAATCCCGTACAGTTATAGTAATTGTACAAGTGGCAGCAATAAGCCAACTACCGAGTCGAAGATGGCTGCGTTATCTGATGGCTCGTGATATTAATATAATCACATAATTGTAGCCGACGATTTCCGCACTCCATCTTAGGGTCTGCCTTAAAATATGAGTGAAGAATGACCCTAAGCACGGGACGAATCCTGGATATCTCAGTGGTTAGAGCATTGTCGTACTAATCCAAAGGTCCCGGGTTCGAGCTGTCGTTTTTCAATTTCCAGAAAGTGTGCTAAACCTATCGATAGTAATAAAAATGTCAAAATGAGAAGTTTTCCTAGCACTCGACCAATCAACATATAATAATATTGCCTAGCTCCTGTAAACTAGACTGTACCGGGTCGAGCGCGCACGCTTGAAAAATAGAACCAGTTCTATCTTTCAAGCGTGCGCGCTCCAGTCTGGCCACCTCTCATTACAACTAATGTGTTCTATTTTATATTTTAGTCGCTTGCTCGCTCGCTCAGTCTGGCCGCCCCCTAAGAGTCCTTGCAACTGATTGATCATACAAAGATTTGAGATTTTGCTCTTTTCCAGGCTCGCGCATGCGCGGTACAACATTACACAAGATGGAAGGGCAGAAAACGGTCGTCCGATCAGAGCATATCAAACTCGTTTGATATTCGCGATACCAGTTTTATGACACGCTCACTAATTATTTAGGTATATTACATGATCATCTTGTAGTGCTGTCAAACTATGTCAGAAAGCAGCGCTGCAACCTGCCACGTGTATTGCGGCCTTAAGTTCGGTTCGTGCGTTGCTCATCTGCTAACAGTCAATTAAGTGGGTATACGGAGAAGGCGGTGGAGGTCAAGGTTGCATCTACTCAGATATAATCTCCCCTCCCCCCCACTTTTTTCCACCAACAGATTCTTGAATTGATGATGAGTCATGGCACATCCATTAAAAAAGAAGGCGATATCTGGTCCTGGTCGGTTGTAGTGTAAAATAAGGTACGTTCTGCCTCACATTATTTGGACGAAAATGACGGTGTCTATGATAATGTTATACGAGTTTCGCTAGAGTTTTGTCGACTAGGGCAACGACACTTAATTAAACATAAATGTATGTATATTGACCATTACACAGCTACCAATAAGTAATAAAACTCTGTATATTGACCTTGATAAAGAATACCAATTACACTATAGATACCCACCTCGGTGGCGTAGTTGGCTAACGCACTAGTCGTGTTGAGCTAGACTGCCGAGGACGGGAAGATCAAGGTTCGAATCTTGGTTGGGTGAACTGGGGGTGGTTTTTCCTAAATGGTTTTCCACTCTCTCGCCACACAAATGTGGGCTCACTTCCTATAAATTTAACCTTCCCAATTCCTAATTCATTAGCGTAATTAGTACTTAAGCGTATAGCTCGAACGGGTAGTAAGACGCTGTGCTAAATAAAAAAAATACACTAGGCATGTGTACACTGACCTTGACAAAGACTACCAATTACACTAGAGATATTTATATTGATCTTGACAAAGAATACCAATTACACTAGAGATATGTGTATTGACCTTGACAAAGAATACCAATCACACTAGAGATATGTATATTGACCTTGACAAAGAATACTTATAACTCTAGAGATGTGTGCATTGACCTTAATAAAGACTACCAATTACATTAAGTTATGTACTAGACCATAGCGAAGGCTACTTATTACACCAGAGCTATGTTGAGTAGAGGAGGGAAGGGTCACATTTTGGGGGTTCAACAAGAAAAGGCAAATAATATATTTATTTAGTTTAGTATTAAATTTCTCTTGCAGCAATCTAAAGTTTGTTTTAAAACATAATGTAGGTTGTGTGTACTGCGAGAATTTTTAATACTCCAATATGGGACTTATGAATTAAGGAGGGATATATATACCTACATTATTAATAAAACTTTCAGGAGGATTGCAGGGGAGGGTGTTGAGGGTAGTTTGAACACCTCCAATTCCCCTACCCATGGTAATATCCTGGTTCCTCACTTATTTTCTTCTATACAATCTTGATTTAGACTCGACATTTTGAAACTCCGCACACTCTTACTAAATATATTTTCACGAAGTTTAAATAGTTCTTGCTAAGCCGATCTAACTATAATTTCGTTAATTTTTTTCACTTCCCCAAGGAAATAAATTATAAATTAACTAATTATTGTTAACTATAAACTTGATAGTAATAAAGTAAATTCAAAACTTAAAATATAATAGACTATCACTGTGTCTCACTAAACGTTATAGATGTTACCCTATGGACTAGCTACACCAATGTGTTAAGTATGAGCAGGGTTGAATTAATATGAAGTGTATCCGCATTTGCGTGGGAAACCATTGAGGGGGGAAACAGCCTCAAGACACACGACCGGTAACCAAACCCCGATCCCCCTGCCATCGAAAGTCAAGTCTCTTGCGATAATGATAGCTTAAGCCAGGGGTGATCAACCTTTTAAGGTCCAAGGGCCTCAAGTTTCTGTCGCTTGTTGGCTCGCGGACCGCAACACTGTACCGACAATATTAGGATTGAACACTTAAATATATTAATTTTCTTTTCACGTCCCGAGTCTTTCAGTGGTGATGATCGAACGCGAACATTCCCGATTATGTCCGAACACTCCCGGAATAGTACTTTCTCCCTTGTCTACTAGAGTAGCCATTTGCTGGTTCAAGGTAAATTTATACAAAAAGTAATATCTTTCTTCAAATATAAGGAAAAAACAGTTTATAAAATAGCTTAAAATATGTATTTTTTAAAAAAATTTTCTCTTGAAATAGTTTTATTATTTTCCATGAGCTGGCGGGACGCAAAAAATTCTACGCCAGGCCGTGGGTTGAAGATCCCTGGCTTAGAGTATTCCACCACCGATGTGGGTTTTAAATTTATTACAATGTGCTAATGTCAGAATGTAATGATTAAATAATGGTTCCAATTAACTATTCAATTTTAACTTAGTATTCAAACATTACATTTAATTACAAACATAATTTAAAGCTTTAAATTTGTTTAGAATTCATAAGGGCCCCTAAAAGGTATTTTTTGGGGGCAAAAAATCACATTGAATTATTTTATTTTTTAAGAAATAATAAAAACTGTTTGTACTATTTCGACCTCGTGATTCCATGTTTGTCTACTGCTTTTTTAAACTGTTCACCCTGAATTTATCCAGCAAAAGTATTTTGTTTAAAAGAGTCAAACATTGATAGGACGAACATTCTTTGTTGAACTGAAAATTCCTGAGAGCAATCTATTATTCTACTGTTTGCATTAGAATGAGAGAAAAAAATGCGATTCTGTTCGATATCGCTCGGAAACGCAAACATTAGCGAGATTTGAAAATATACATACAAAAAAAAATCTTGAGCTTCCTCTGAAAATAGTTGCCAAAGGGAAGCAGAAAGTTTCCCTTTGCCATTCTATAAACTATGTCATTTTTTAGTTTATTTGTTCAATATATATTTTGTGTTTAAGGTTGCTGCCTATGTATCTGTGATATCGCCAATCAGATGTTGCGCTTAGGTTAAATATTGACAAAACCTTTAACAGTACACAAGTTTACTGCTTACTGAAATGAACATAAAACTATTATCTATGGCCCTCTACATATATAGACTTGTAGAAAAGTTGACGTTTTCCCTCTGAAAAGTACAAAAACCCACATATTTCTGTTGATCATTAAGAGCTAAATCCCCGTGTAACAAAAGGTGACTGTTATAGGAGCGTAGAATGTATCTTTGTGAATGGAATGTCATTTAATAAAACACATTTTGTATTGTCATTTGTATTTTCCTCCTCCCCTGTTTGTTCTCCTACTGCCATACAGATCTACCCAGGAACGTTAAAAACCCACTTGATTTCTGACGTTTAGGAATTTCTGATAGATTTCTTCTAGAATCTTAAAAAAAAATCGAAATACGATTGAATATTGTTCCAAGTTATATAATTTATTTTCGAAGTACTGTAAAAAAAACTTATGAGACTTGGCTGAATGAGGTTATTATTTGAAGAAGAGTGTATAAAGCAAAACTATTAATAATAAAACAATCGCCCGAACAGGGACTCGAACCCTGGACCCTTAGGTTAAAAGCCTAATGCTCTACCGACTGAGCTATCCGGGCTGCTTATAATTGTTTAATAATCTAATGACATATAAATTGAAGGCTATCAATGTGACGTCCGTTGCTTGTATGATTCATCGTTTTAAAATACATCCGAATATGTATTAGTGTGACAAATTTTGATGACGTCACTTGTAAACTGTGGAGATCTTGGCTTTAGCGAATTTACTAAACAACGGAATTAAATAATCCCTATTCTTTGAATAAATATATCTGTTGTGCAATGGTGCCCATATGTTTGTTTTTATTACAAAACTACACATTTTTTGAAATGTCGGAGCTCGCAATATTTTTGAGGTTAAAGTGAGGATTGGATTAAAAATATTATGTACTTTTTTTTTTACCACCGCGTCTTACTACCTGTTCAGAATATACGCATATATGATAATTACTCTAATGAGTTAGGGCTGAGGAAGGAAGCATTTTAGAAGTAATCTACCCGCATTTGCGTGGAAGGAGAGTAGGAAACCATTTAGGAAAAACCACCCTCAGTAGACCTGACCAGGATTCGAACCCCGATCTCCTCGTCATCAGCAGACCGTAATAACACGAGAGTGACGCCTTAGACCGTTTGGCCACTGAAGCGGGTGACTTAATTTTAAAGAGAGCTTACAAAGGATGACAGCCACGTTGGAAAATGGCACATAGCGAGTGTACTCATGGTTTTGTTAGCTATATTAATGGCGCAAACTTGTCTGGTTTGCATTCAATCGGCTCATTTCTTTGTAAAGTCTGATTTTTTTTATAGGAAGTCCACTTTCTAGCACCAACATTGATGGAAAGTCACTAAATATAATACTTAGCACCGCGTCTTACTATCCATTCGGGCTATACGCTTAAGTACTAATTACGCTAATGGGCTAGGAATTGGGAAGGTTGAATATAGAGGAAGTGAATCCGCATTTGCGTGGAGGAAGAGTGGAAAACCATTTATAAAAAAACAACCCTAGTGAGATTCGGACCTCGGCAGTCTAGCTCAACATGAAACTAGCGCGCTAGCTAACTAAGCCACCGAAGCGGGTAAAGTCACTAAAACCTGGCATTCCAGAAATGTCTTATTTGGTTTATATAAAGTTAATCTAAAACGTTATCAAAAGCTTCCAAGAATACTCCCTTATGAATTACTGTATGATTTCTCTTTACATTATTAATAAAATTGACTAAGAATGTAAATATAAGTTAATTGTATTTCTTTTTACCACCATTGTAACAACAGGACTATCTAGCTTTCAAACAACGTGCTTTCTATAAAAATCAGACTTTAGGGATGTGCGAAAGCTGCTATTTAATTTCGAAGAGAAGCTTTAAATATGCGAAGTAAAGGCAAGTACGAAGTTGAAGATAAGGTTTTTTGGTTTTATGTTAAATAATTTTAATTTTTTGACCATCCATTAAGTTCATACAGGTAAATATAATGGTTTGGGTAAACTATAACAAAGCGTAATATATTACGTCATGCTGACATATCTGGATGGCCCTGTGCTTACATTATAGATGTCATTTAATCATTAGTAGGTGTTAAAATGCTACCTAGTAGCTCTTATTAAAATTAAATGGTGAAATACGTTATATTTAGTGAGATATTTTAAATTTGTTTATTTGTTGGTCGAATTTGAAACGAAAGAGATTTGCACTTCGACTTCCACCATTTCGAAGCTTCGTATCTCCATAGTGTTAATATCTATGAAAGGTGACAGCTGTAGCTCACATGAGCTGACGTATGAGTACGTGAAAGTATATTTAGGTGCTTTCTACTAAAATTTGACTGTGTATAACCTTTCAAAGAATGCCAGACTTATGTTCGTGTGTTTCCCCTCCATACCCCTTCTTTCTTCACTAGACAATATATGGCTACCGAGTTTTATTGTTTTAGAAAGTCATCCGTCGACTTAGTAGACACGGGAGTCGTAACTTCATTTTGAAGGACGTTTTGTCCGGAGATTCTAGGAAACTCATTATTTACAGTTCTGAGTCATAAAAAAAAAAGATTCCTCGCAACAATTTATTTTCTTGGGTTTTTGAGGAATAAAGATATAGGTCAATACATGATTTTTATTATTATTATTAGCACCGCGTCTTACTACCCGTTTGGGTTATACTCACTTACGCTAATGTGCAATGGTAGGGTGATTGTGAGATGAAATGGAGGACCTACAGTTTAACGTGGAATCCGAACCACGGTGGAGGCCTGGAATTCCTCACATTCACAGGTTGTGATTAATAAACGTCTTGTCAGAGGTGAAGGAAGGGTTTGGCTATCAGATAAATCTGTGCCGGGACCGAGGATTGAACCCCGGACCCCTAGCACAGAAGTCTGACACCTTACCCCTAGACCACCAGGTCACCGATATTCATGATATTCATGTAGCTATGAGTGACCTTGAATGTAAACACTGTGTCAAGAATAAACAATTAGCAACAATATATAATTTTACGTGATCACAGGGCTATATTACTATCGCATGACTTACAAACTAAAACCATTTCAAGATAAAAAAAAACTGTTTGGAACAAATAACAATAAATATTGTATGATTTCCAACATTGCCAAAGAGTAAAGCCTTCAGAATATATTACTTGTATTGGACGTATGAATACATAACAGTAGGTTTAGTAACTTTTTTTAGAATGTCAGATAAAGTTATTACTATCGCGAACTCACTATATCTGAACCTAAGAAAGCTCACATGGTTTTGAGAACCACTCCTATTAATGAACTAGACATGTTGTTTCCACCTACCTGAGCGCTTTGCAGACTTTCAGAAATCCCGTGTTATTCAACAAGTGGTTTGTTATAACAAAATATGGTTCACGTCAATTGAGGATTGTTTTAGTGGTTTGGAAGCTTTAGAACCGACTATTACCATAAGAAATACAGCAGTGTGAGGGTCACAACAGAACATTCTAAGATAATTGAGGATTGTTTTAGTGGTTTGGAAGCTTCATAACTGACATTACCATAAGAAATACAGCAGTGTGAGGGTCACATAACATTCTAAGATAGTTGAGGATTGTTTTAGTGGTTTGGAAGCTTCGGAACTGACATTACCAAAATAAATACGCATTTATTTTTGGATAAAAACTGCATCGAAAAGGCCGTTTTTGACCATTTCAGGATGTCTTCACACCACAGCATTGTACACAAATCTTCATTCTGTCATAATAGGCTCATAGTTATTAACAAGAAACTTTGTCGCTTTGTCCCCCATCGTAACCGCGGAAAATTTCCGGTAATTATTCAAATACGAATGCACTGCACACATTTCTGGCATATCGTAGGTGTTTTCTTTTCCCTTTTACTCCCAAACCTCGCGTGAGCCGGGAGCTGAGTTGGGCCTGCTATGATGAACGCTCTTAGTAATAAATATATAAACAGACTTTGTTTAGAACCATACCATTGATTGCAATTATACTCTGTTGATCTTGACAGTTGAAAATGGTTGGCCGTAAAATAGCGACAATCAACACATGAGATGATTGATTTTTTTTTTTTTTAGAACACAGTTCTACTACCTGCTCAGGTTGTACGCATATGTACTATTAATGCAAGTGTGTGAGAGATGAGGAAGGCTGAATTTAGAGGAAGTGAACCCACATTTGCGTGGAGGGAGAGTGAAAAACCATTTTTAAAATCACCTTCAGTACACTCGACCGGGATTCGAATTCCGATCTCCCCGTCATTGGCAGTCTAGTCTAACACGAGAGGGAAGGCCTTAGAACATGCAGCCACCGCAGCAGGTCTAGTTGAGTGTTAAATTCATGTTAAATATCACCATACAGACTCCTTAAAACAACAATTTATTAATAATAATGCCATATCTGTTATTTATTTAAATGTAATAGTTTATGACGCAGATTATTATAAATGAGTACGTTGGTATTTCCCCCTCGATTGATAAGGGATAGGGAGGGACCACCTACGATTTATAATAGTTTTCTTGAATGTGCTAACATTTATTCATCTTTGTCCTCCTCTACCCCCACCCATCCACTAACCTCTTTTCCTCTCGGCTCTTGCGCCCGATATTAGGGTGATCCAGAAGGTGTGACGAGTCTCTTGGAGTGGCCTACTCACGTTATTGCCAGGCGCTACCAGCAAGATGACCTTTACCACACCCAGGACTCGACTACAGTCCAATATTCGTAGGAAGGACCTTATCTGACAGCTACCTATGTCAATAGAGCTACTTTAAGGTTGGGTGCTAGTGAGCGCGAATTTAGTGCGCTAATTTTGCAGTTTTTATAGCATAAACATTTTTTGAACAAAATAAATCAAATATTTCTTCTATAGAAACATATAGTTTAGTTTTTTGCACGTGCTAATCTCAACAGTTTTTTAATATCTGGCATGAGCATGGTGGCATTTGGTGACAAACTTTTTAAATTAAGAGAAAAAGTTGTCATTAAATTCTAGGACCCCCTTGACATATTCAAGGACTGTTGAGATTAACATGTGTAGAAAACTAAACTATATGCTTCTATAGAAGAAATATTTGATTTATTTTGGCCAAAAATGTTTATGCTGTAAAAACTTAAAAATACTTCCCTAAACTCACGCTCACTAGCACCCCATCTTAACATGTTCACATATCAAGTCATGTGATCTGCAGCTATCACTTTTGATAGATATTATCAATACATTATAAAATAACACTAATAATATATAAAATGTTATTTTTTATGACATACACTTCTAAAGAGAACGAGAAAGTATCGTGTGATCGTTAAATGGTAGGCTTAGAGATTTTTTTTTGCGACAAACAGTGACAAAATACTAATATATTTTCACCCAGATTTTTGAGATACTTCTTTTATTTTACCGCTGCGTCTTACTAACTGTTCGGTCTCTACGCTTATTTACTAATTATACTAATGGTTTTAGTAATTGGCAAGGTTATATTTAGAGAAAATGTTCCCGATATTCCGTGGAGGGAGACTAGAAAACCATTTTGAAAAAACGAACCTCAGTACATCCAACCGAGATTCGAACCTTGATCTCCCCGTCATCGGCAGTCCAGTCTATTATGAGAGTTGCGTGTTGGAACACGCGGTCACTGAGGCAGGTCTCTAGTTTTTGTAGGTGTGGGTTATACAGCTCTGCAGATCAGACGTGCCACGTGAGTTGACTAAGAACCAAGGCGCTCTCACCAAAATGTTGATGGTACCATGTTTTATTGCTACAGTGTGTACAAAAGCCACGATTTTATTCTTACACGCTGTTGGCAGCAGGTGAACTAAGTTGGATGATTAAGTTGCAGCTTATATTTTCAGTATAAGCTAAAAAACGTAAACCCCTCACTCACTATAAGAAGGGATATTTAAAAAAATAATAAAAGGGGGTTGAAATTATCGCTTTCACGAAACCGCTCGAATTAGAAGCACGAAATTTGAAGTGTTTATATGTATGGTGAAAGGGAGGTAGGTGATATTGTCGAGTTGAGCTGTTTCTCCCACTGTACAAAGTGTGAAGCCCACAGTCTACCATTTTCGCAGTGAAACCTTTGTTTTAAGTCATTAAAGTTTTTAATCAAAATTTTAATCAGACAAAAATAAGTCTGAGATAAAAAAATATGGCTTCACAAGGTTCTTTCCGGTGGCATATTCTATAAGTGTACGAAGTTTAAGCCTTCTAGGTTATCTAGGGACCTCTGGAATATATGGAAAAACACACACAATTATTAATTGGGAAATTAATTTTACTATGAATAAGATTAACGTTCAATTTGTATGTACAAAAAAGTTATAACCACCAGTCACACGACTTACAAATCGACTTGAACCAGGACAACGCTTGAGTCGATCGAGATTACATTCAACTACTGAATTATTTAATACCAGCATCTAGAATCGAACCAGACACTCTGGAGCTGCTGTCGGCCCACCTTACCGCGGGGGAAAGCTAACATAGGTTTACATTAAGGGGAGTAAGAGATGTTAAGGTGGAAGTGTAGGAGACGTGAGACAAGGGCAGCGTTTTTGTAGTTTTTATAGCAAATATCTGTCAAATGCATCGTGTAATTTAATGACAACTTTTTCTCTTCATTTAAACACTTTGTCATCTAATGACGTTATGCTCATGAGTCTTGACAGATATTCAACAACTGTTGAGGTCACCATGTGAAGAAAATTAAGCTCTTTTGTTTCTATTGGAACAATTTTTTTTTATTTTGAGAAAAAAAAATATGTTTTTTCTATCAAAACTGCAAAAACTCTGCCTTTTATCACGTCACCTTCCTTCTCATCATAGGACAGTCTATAAGACTTATAAAAGACTAATAACTGTTTGAATGAGTGTGTTTGTGGCTTTCAGTCTTAAATGTTGGTATGAAGTTTTACCTCTTTCTCCGATAAGATCTCTAACAGCCTGTTAATGCCGGTAATTACCCGTGTTGTAGTACTGTGGAGCAAGGCTCTTTCTTATAGTCTGAAGATCTCTAACTGCTACCCTGTCTGATAGACATCGCCGACCATTACGCTTCATTGCATCTACCGGGTGTCATGCAAACCTGAAATACAAGGTGTTCACAAACGCGAGTATAGCTGATGGACATCACCGAACATTACGCTTCATTGCGTCTACCGGGTGACAGGCAAACCTGAAATTGCAAACCTGAAATACAGGGTGTTCACAAACGCGAGTATAGCTGATGGACATCACCGAACATTACGCTTCATTGCGTCTACCGGGTGTCAGGCAAACCTGAAATACAGGGTGTTCACAAACGCGAGTATAGCTGATGGACATCACCGAACATTACGCTTCATTGCGTCTACCGGGTGACAGGCAAACCTGAAATACAGGGTGTTCACAAACGCGAGTGTAGCTGATGGACATCACCGAACATTACGCTCCATTGCGTCTATATGAATAAGTACAGCACTAGTTCCAACCGGGATTCGAATCAAAAGTCTTTGGTTATTGCTTAAAATTTATTACCTCAGTGTTAAAATGTCTTAATCAAATGAATTATTAGTTTTATTTAGCTCTATAGTGATTATTAGCTATGTTTCATATACATTAGTAGAGATAAGCTTTAGCGCCATACCTCGCTTCGGTGGTTAACGGTATAAGGCATCCCTCTCGTAATATACTGAACTGTCGATTATTGGGTGATCAAGGTTCGAATCCTGATAGGATTCACTGAGGTTTTTTCTCCTTAACTATGTTTGATAAGAATCTATCTAAGTGAGTGCAAAAAAAGTATTGTTCAAGTTACGCTATGCTCATGACAAATATTCCAGAACTTTCGAGATTACTACGTATAGTGAATCCAACATAACGTATCTGCTGGAATAGAACTATTTATTTCTGACAAGAAGGTTTCTTTATTTACGTTTTATTCGGTAAGGTTTAAATATACATCATTGAAACAAAAATCATAAATTATCAAATTATTCTGAAACTAGTCTTACAATGTCATAAAACAATGTTTTTAAATTTGAAATAGCTTTTTTTGTAAACGTATTATTTTTTAAATCGTCTACAACTAAGGTTATTTGGATTATTCATGAAAATGGCCTGTAGGAATCCTCCTGCCAGAATGTAGATTACATAAATCCGTGGAAACAAATGTCTATCTAAAATAGGAAACAAGGAAAAGGTATTTTTATAAAGCAAGTCAATGATGTATAGGAACCAATAGTAGAGTTAGTATTTATATTCGTTTGCGGAAGAGGGGAAGTGTTATCACTTATCAGCATACATACAAGATACCTCGCAGGGTGTCCTGGTCATTTTATTCACCACTCTCTTTTTCTATTTCGTACATTGGCGTCTAAATGTGATAGTACTTAGAGTAAGTACTTAGGTGTGTCAAGTCAAGATGAAACACACTTCGCAGAATAGTTATAATGGATAAGAGATAACTTGCATGGGTCTAAATTACTATCGGGGGAAACAGCGTTGTCATTTTCTTGTCTTGTGGCCAATCTTCCCTTATTTATAGGGCACATTTTGCAACACTTGCTCTCCGATGTTGCTAATAGCTCCTTCTTACCCGATGCAACACCTTCTGACATAATTGTAAAATAAGAGATTTGGCAATAGTTAACTTAGAGAAAGCCAAGTAAACATTTTCACGGTAAAGCTTGGTTCACATGTTCGCCGAAAATAGAAAATATAATCTGCTTGAGGAGTGCAGCAATTCACACGCTGTATGTTGGCCCATGATGCATTGCAACTCAAACGTTAAACAGCTGATTACAAACATATTTTATTTTCTAGTTGATAGACATATATTTTTAGATCATTCTCCCAATGGATGTTTTTAAACTATAACGCTGTGTCGTGGTACAATCCAATATATCGATACACACGCTTTCCATCAACGGGTTATTTCAAATCTTCCCCCACAACGGCCAGTGAAGCTGTCTGCTTGATTCTAGCTGTAGAGCGCATACGTTGTCAAATGCGCATGCGCACTTATTTGAGATGTTTGGTTCTGAGATTTGATTGGTTCTCCTGTGCCGAACATCTCGGGTAGAGCGGACGAAACAGAGATGAGTTGAACTTTAGTGGAACAACTCGCTCCGATAAGGTGGAAATCTTATGATTGGCTTAGAGAGTGTCACGTGATCACGTTTCTGTCCTGCTTTTGTTTTTCGGTGAACTTGTGAATCCACTGTAAGAGCCACAATTCCCTTAAGCGGTGAGTATACAAACCCGCCAAGTATACAACGTCGTTAAAACGACTTTTAGTACTCTTGATGTCCTTCTGGCCAAAATAAAACCACGCACGTCACCTTGTAAAATAAAAACTCAAGAAAGTAGTCCTCTAAAAAGCATGTGTTCTCGCTAAGCTTGACCAAAAAATAAATAGTTTTATTATCTCTTCCCCCCCATCCCCGTCCTTCTAAGCTAAGAAGACTGCGATACAAAAATAGCGACCGTCACTCAAAACTTTTAGAGCTGACGTTGAAGAGACGCGGAACGAACGAAAGAATATCTCTTTGCCAAACCATCCGCCTCACGGGCTAAGAATAACTTCCTTGCTCGCGATATCACGAAACTTAATTTTAATGGGGCTGCCTAGGTAGCGGAGGTATTGCCAATCAGATGTTGCGCTTAGGTTAAATAATGACTAAACCTTCAACATTCCAAGAGTTTGTTGTTTACTGGAATGAGCACCAAACTATTTTCTATGAGACTGAACATATATAGACTTGTAAACATAGTTTAAAAGTTGACATTTTCCACTGTTAAAAGTATAAAAATCCACATATTTCTGTTGATCACTAAGAGCTAAATGCCCGGGAAACGAAAGGTAACTGGTATAGGAGCGTAGAATGGATATTTGTGAATGGAATGAAGTCATTTAATACAACCCATTGTATTATCATTTATATTCTCCTTCTCTCCTGTTTATTCGCCTATTGCAGGACAGCTCCACCCAGGAACGTTATAAGCCCAATAGGTTTCAGGAGTTTAGTAATTTCTGTTTGACTTCTCTAGTGCTGTAATAAATAATGGCAACATCAAAGTTTGTTTAGGTAGACCAAGCATCAAGCTCATCAAGTATTTTTTGTTGGTGATGGGAAGGCTGGGGTTCAAATCCCGTTCAGGTGTACCGTACCGCAAGGGATTTTCCCAAATTGTTTTCCACTCTCCAACCACACAAATATGGGTACACTTCATATAAATTATACTTTTCACATCCTTAGCACCTAACTGTAATTATTACATATATGCATAACGTGGACGAGTAGTAAGACGCGGTGCTAAAATAAAGAATAATTTCCCAACAGTAGATGCAGCAGTCTGCTTGCATCTTAATTTTCATGTGCATGCGTACTAATTGAATGATTAAGTTTTAAAATTTAATTTGTTCTTGCAAGCTGATGCTATCAAGCAGAAAAAGTAAAGCTGAAGCTATTTAAAATCACGCCGAGCGGACGACGCCGTGTACGCTGAGTTCTTGTGATTGATTGGTTCAGAGCTCGTCACGTGGTTACTTTTGCTCCATTCTAATAGTTTTTTTTTTAAGGTGAATGTGTGAATCCACAGTAGAGTTTATTTTATTCTAGATGGAAATAAATGGAGTGAAACATCCAACTCCAGTCATGTGGGCGAGCTATTGTGTCGTCTACAATTCACAACCCGGGTACGTATCGAGGCTTTTCATGTCACTTCCAGGTATGAAACAGGGAAAGAGGGGAAGGGGGTAAGTCTTCTCGTAGCACTCCCCTCCCCGCCCTTACCAACAAAATGACCTGGCGGTCTGTCAGAATGACAAGACGCAGGATTAGCTAGAGACGGATGCCGCTTTGTCTTCTTGTTAGGGGATGAAGCAGTCGGGCTGGGGGTTCACACAATTCATTTAACACCGCCTTCTTCTATCATTCTCTCATATATTATATTATATTATATTTAATATATTATATATATATATATTACAGTCCAAACCCGAATCAAGCATAAACTAGTTTGGACTAGGCTGGATTGATACATTCTTCCAGTTTTAGGATAGACCGAATATAGTCTGATATTCTTAGGCAGTACTAGCTTTCATTAATAATAACCCATACGATGAATCGACCTTGGACCGGTTTCATCCTTCACAGTTCACTCGCTAATGTTGACACTTAGCTTAACCTAACCTAACCTAATCTAACCTAAACCTGGTTTAGCCTAATACAATTGTAGGCTATACTAATTTATCCTAAGAACTAGGCCAAAATTTGAGGATTAGCGAATTTAGACTATGCTAAACTATTACGTCCTGAGGCTCCTAGGATGCATCAACTCGGCCTAGTCTGACCTAGTTTGTCCTGAAATCGAGTTTGGACTACCACACTTTCTGAGCTCCTCAAGTACATGGGATTTATACCAAATGGTGCTGGCAGCACTAACCAGCCGAAGGGATGAATACATGCGCAGCTCTGGATGGATGGAAATCACATCAAACCGGGTGAACGCGCGAACAAAGGCGTAGGTCTCGTATTGTCCAGGTTCGGCGATGACGTGGAGGTCGAGGTCTAACTTCCCTGCCGGATGTAAGGAGGTATTTTACTTCCCCAATTCCCCCTGAAATTTTCCCACCTTCCCTCCATGTGATAGAAGGCACATTTCCGTAAGCTCCTCACCCCTCTTGTGGCAGACAGACAGTAGGCTCATATCCACTCTCCCCCCTTCTCCCCAGTCCCCCGTAGCTTGAAGGAATAGACAAGAGCTGACCTGAGGACAACACACACAACTGTCCTGTCAGCACCAGCCGAGATTGATGAGCAGTAACTCCCTCCTCCACTCAAACCTGGGACACCTGAAACCACCACCTGCGACACCTGCTACAAGGGCTGTACACAGTCTCGTCAAGTTGTTCAGGGGTGGCCAAATCTTGAGGGAGATCTTTAAGGAGATAGAATGCTCAGTCAGATTTTTTTTAGCATCTTATCTTACTACCCATTTGGGCTATACGTGTATGTACTAATTACGCTAGTGAGTTAGTGATTATTAAGGTATAATTTAGATTAAGTGTACCAGCATTTGCTTTGGAAGCGAGTGGAAAACCCTTTAAGTAAAACCAACCTCAGTATATCCAACCGGGATTTAGCCATGATCTCGTCATCAGCAGTCTAGCGCCAGAAAGCAAGTGGGTTTGTAACGTTCCTGGGTGGAACTGTCCCGCAGTAGAACAAACAGGGGAAGAGGAAAATACAAATGACAATACAATTTGTGTTGTATTAAGTGAAATCATTCTATTCACAAAGATCCATTCTACGCTTTTATAACAGTTACCTTTAGTTTCCCGGGAATTTAGGTCTTAATGATAAAAAAAAAATTATGTGGATTTTTGTACTTTTCAGAGGGAAAATGTCAACTTTTAAAATATGTTTACAAGTCTATATATGTAGGCTACAGGATCATAAAAAATAGTTTTGGGTTCATTACAGTAAATTCATTACAGTAAACAACAAAACCATGTAGTATTAAAGGTTTAGTCAGTATTTAACCTGAACACAACATTTGATTGGTGGAATATCAGCACAATATGAGTTGAACTGGTCAACCTTGGTTTTCAATACACTTTTAAAATCATGTTTGAAATTATATTAAATCTACGTTTTATAAAGAAGTAGTTTATTTAACCTTGTTGTGATTCAACTTCTTTATATTTGAACACGACAGGGTGGAGGGAGGCCGGGGGAGAGGGGGGCACTTTGAAACATTTGTTTCATATGTTCCCGAATAGGCTTGATTGTGCAGCTGTTGATACCAACTTTTGATATCTTCTAATTTACATCTAAATGCTTCTATAAAAACGACACTGGCGCACTTTCTTTATGTGGTGGAACACGATTTGTTGGCGAATTAGATCTGTGTTGGATCACGTGTTAACCACGCCCACCACTCGATAGCGTACACATATATTCTGATTCGATTAGTAAATAGCATCCTTTCAATAACCCTTAAGAATTCCGATAAGAACATTTTTCTAAACTCCTGTACAGTTCTAAAACATTAAGAGCGTGAAATACAGCAGGCCCAACTCGGCTCCCGGCTCACGCGAGGTTTGGGAGTAAAAGGGAAAAGAAAACACCTACGATATGCCAGAAATGTGTGCAGTGCATTCGTATTTGAATGATTACTTGACGTTCTCCGTGGTGACGATAGGGGACAAAGCGACAAAGTTTCTGGTTAATAACTACAGTATGTTCCTGTTATGACAAAATGAAGACCTGTGCACAGTGCTAATCTGTGAAGACATTCTAAAATGGTCAAAAAACTGCCTTTTCAATGCAGTTTTTATCCAAATATAATTTAATATTTCAACAATATTCAGTATTAGGAACGTCTATTAACTCTTTATCTCCATTAATGTTTAATCAGAAATGATCCACGTGCAATGGTGCTGGTGTAAATTTACGATTTCTATCCGACTGTAGCATAGAGTTGATTGCACGCTCTTAATAACTGACTGGACACAGACATTATAGAAAACAAATTCGCCGCAAAGGCTTTTTTAAAATTTCATTTTTATTTCCTCTTGACTTCTTGGAGAGAGTAGTATTATGATCGTCAAAAATAAATCTAACTTAAGGCTTTGATAAATATCGACGTTTCATGATCCCCTGAAACCGACAAAGTGGTTTTAACGATGCTGTTTGTCTGCCTATCTATCTGTGTCTTGGACTAGAGCCGAAACCATTTCACCGATAGGGCTATGACCTAGTATCTAGGGTTTCTATAAGATGTGCCTTAGAAGTGCATAGGAGTGATGTACAGGATGTCCCAATATTGCAGTATGCATCAGAGACCTGGATGATAATGGAAAAGGGATAGGAGCAAGATACAGGCATGCGAGACGAGATTTCCGAGAAGGCTGGGAGTGACAAGGATGGACAGATGGGAGGAATGAAAGGGTAAGAGAGAGAGAAAGAGAGGGAAGGAGGAATCCCTGCAGGATAGGATAGAGAAGGAGAGATTGAGATGGTCTGAACATGTGAAAAGGATTGAAGAGGGGAGGATTCCAAGGAGGATGCCCGAAATGAAGGTGGCGGACAGGAGAGGAGTGGATTGGTTGGCGTGAAGGAAGAAAGGGGGTGGGAGAGAAGTAAATGGCGAGGCTTATGTTCTAGACAGAGCCTGCCAGTAGTAGGAAACTGTGCATGATGATGATAAGGCTCGCCCGAGGTTATTTTGGAATCATCTAACCCTAACCCATCTACTGATGGGAAAAAGAGAAGAAACATTTATTTTTTTCAAAATCCAATACAACGATTTTAATTAAAATTTGATATATAGCCCCTGAATGAACATTAAAAACAAATGGCAATTCTAATTTCCCCTTGAAAATGGATCCGAGGATAATTTAAATAAGAAAATGGATCTGAGGGTACTTTAAATAAGCAAACATTTTCAATTTTTATCATATTGGCGTGAATATTTGACATGAGAAAATAACTTATCACAGCAAATTTGTAAGACCGTTAAAAATCCAATTCTTGTATTTGAAATATCTTCCCCTTTTTCTCAATATTTCAGTAACAGTGCATATTATTTCTTTTATGCTCTTTGGTAGAATGTGAATGCCACCATTTTTTGATAAAAGAGAGAGAAAATATGTGCGGTGCACTTACCACTTCTCTTATTTTAAAAAAGCTGAGAAGGAATTAAAAGTGCAAGTCAACATTTGTTTTACGTGACAAATTTGATTAAATATCTCATCGGTGGGCATGGCGGACTAAACTTCAAGCCCATCTAGTCTAATTTGTTGATGACGGTAAGGTTGGGACTCGCATCTCACTCGGATGACCTGAGGGTAGATTTTCCTCGACGTTTCCTGATTCTCCCTTCTTTCAAATGCGGGTTACATTTCCTATTAAATCAACCATTCTTATCCTTACCCCGTTAATGTAATCAAAAGCGAATAGCTTGGATGATTAGCAAGACGTGGAAGATGGAAAAAAGAAGGTACTTGGCAATATGTATTGAACCCGCAACCATCGGGAAAAGGTGTTAGTCTCAACTTGTCTGATACGCTCGTGGTGAATATGTTGATGATTGAATCCCGTCCGAGTGAAATGAGGTAGTTTTTTCCCCTAGATGGTTTCCTATTCTCTTTTCACTCGAATGTTGGTACAATATCTCTGAGTTCTACCTTCCTCATCCTCCTATCTTGGTGTAAATATGCGGATAGTCCAGATGGTGGTTAAAATGCTGTAAGCAATAATAAAAAAAAGATCCCAGGTGAGAATTCGAATCTTGAATACCCTGATTCTGTCCACACACATTTTTCAAATATGTTATTTTCTAAAGTATTTCTTACGCTTTTTTTAGTAGATAGTTTTATATAAAATTAACTGTAATAGTTGACACACACAATAAAATAAGACATGGATCAAATATTCCCCCCCTCAAAAAAAATCTAATAAGTTTCCAAAATCATTACTACAGTATTTCTTTCATTCTCATTCGTCCTTACACCGCCTATTTTTTTGGCAGACAGTTTGGTCAGTAATATCCTGTTCTTTTAGCAGACAGTCTGGTCAGTATTATCCTATTTTTCTAGCAGAGAGTTTGGTCAGTATTATCCTATTCTTCTAGCAGAGAGTTTGGCCAATATTATCTTATTCTTATAACAGACAGTTTGGTCAGTATTATCCTATTCTTCTAGCAGACAGTTTGGCCAGTATTATCCTATTCTTCTAGCAGACAGTTTGGTCAGTAATATCCTATTCTTATAACAGACAGTTTGGTCAGTATTATCCTATTCTTCTAGCAGACAATTTGGCCAGTATTATCCTATTCTTCTATCAGACAGTTTGTCCAGTTTTATCCTATTCTTCTAGCAGACAATTTGTCCGGTTTTATCCTATTCTTCTAGCAGACAATTTGGCCAGTATTATCCTATTCTTCTATCAGACAGTTTGTCCAGTTTTATCCTATTCTTCTTAGCAGACAATTTGGCCAGTATTATCATATTCTTCTATCAGACAGTTTGTCCAGTTTTATCCTATTCTTCTAGCAGACAATTTGGCCTATTTTATCCTATTCTTCTATCAGACAGTTGGTCCAGTTTTATCCTATTCTTCTATCAGACAGTTTGTCCAGTTTTATCCTATTCTTCTAGCAGACAATTTGGCCAGTATTATCCTATTCTTCTATCAGACAGTTTATCCAGTTTTATCCTATTCTTCTAGCAGACAATTTGGCCAGTATTATCCTATTCTTCTAGCAGACAATTTGGCCAGTTTTATCCTATTCTTTTATCAGGCAGTTATGTCAATATCCTTCGTATTTTAAGTAATTAAAAAGTATATAAACACTGTGTTTAACTGACCGGTTAAATATACCAATGATAAAAATAAATATTTATTTTATGAAGAGACAATTTATGGGCATAAAAAGTTAGTTCATTATATTTCCAAAATCTATCAAATTTTTTTAGCCCACAACAGAAAAAAAAGAGCTAACCACCTTAATACCTTTAGGCCCTAATAAATATTTGAATGTATTTATCTTTATTTTTACATTTTCTGTCGATCACTAAGTAATTTAATATTCTATTTTGTAACGCATTTTCCTTACTCCTCTCCCTTCACCTTTTATAAACTCCCCCTTTCCCCTCATTCTTTCCTTATTCAAGGATAGCACAAACCAAGGTAAACAAACCTTTTCTTTTTCTGCTGGAAGGAATTGTGCTTACTGTTTTAGTGTCTGAACACATTATTAAGTGTCTGGGCGGAGCCTCCCCAACCGAACCGACGGTACAGAAGACCAGCCGGCCAATAAAATGCTCACAAGTTTTGAACCGTTTTTCACTTTTATTTTTACTATTTTGATTCTTCACATGATTTATAGTGACTATTGACTAGACGCGTGATTGTTTTCCGTTTCTTTTTTCCAAGTAGCACGAATCTTTCAATAAAGAAAAATTTATTTTATTTTATTGTTACCTGTATCGGTGACCGCATGGTTTAAGGTGCCACTCTCAAAATAGACCAGACTCCTGATTACGGGACAGATTGTGGTTCGAGTCCTGTTCAGGTGTACCGAACTAAATGTTTTTCCACGCTCACTCCACGCAAATGCGGGTATACTTCTTCTAAATTCAACCTTTATCGTCTCTAGCTCACTAGCCTCATTCGTGCATAGGTGTATACACCAAATGGGCAGTAAGACGTGGTGCTAAAAAATCGATTACCGTTATTATAGTTTACTCACGTAGAACAAAGGATTTAGTCTAAACTTGTCTGGTATTACGGTGTCAGCGTGTTTGAGTCCTGGCCGGGGTGTACTGAGGGTGTTTATATTTACCTAAATGGTTCCTCAATCTCCCTGAACTTGAACGCGGGTATATTTTCTTTAAATTCTTACCTTCCTCATCCCTAGGCCACTAGTGTAGTCCAGTGGTGTGTCATGTTTTATTTTGAAGGTAAGCAGAGTTTGTTCAAAGTGTCCCTGTGAATTGTTTGGTCAGGTAGCAACGATCACACATTCCCATGGAAGGAATGTAGCGAGGAGACCGTGTATGAGCGATCAAATGGGAGGAATGTAGAGAGGAGACCGTGTATGTGCGATCAAATGGGAGGAATGTAGAGAAGAGACCATGTATGAGCGATCAAATGGGAGGAATGTAGAGAGGAGACCGTGTATGAGCGATCAAATGGGAGGAATGTAGAGACGAGACCATGTATGAGCGATCAAATGGGAGGAATGTAGAGAGGAGACCGTGTATGTGCGATCAAATGGGAGGAATGTAGAGAAGAGACCGTGTATGAGCGATCAAATGGGAGGAATGTAGAGACGAGACCATGTATGTGCGATCAAATGGGAGGAATGTAGAGAAGAGACCGTGTATGAGCGATCAAATGGGAGGAATGTAGAGACGAGACCATGTATGTGCGATCAAATGGGAGGAATGTAGAGAGGAGACCGTGTATTTGCGATCAAATGAGGACTGAGGGTCAGAGAATGTCTATGGCCTCGACAGCAACACAACTCTATTATCAAGACGCAGAAGCGTTAATTTAACGTGTGTGGATTATCTAGGTCCTCACTAGGAACCAAACTCTATTATCCGTAGGCAGACGTGTTAATTTAACGCCTGTGTCTTATCTGGGCCTCACCAGTAACCAAACTCTATTATCCGTAGGCAGACGTGTTAATTTAATGCCTGCGACTTATCCGGGCCCACCAGTAACCAAACTCTACTATCCGAAGGTAGAAGTATTAATTTTACACCTGTGACTTAACCGGGCCTCACCAGTAGTCAATTATCCGGAGGTAGAAGTGTTAATTTAATGTCTGTGGCTTATCCGGGCCTCGCCAGTAACCAAATCGTATTATTCGTAAGTATAAGCGTTTCTGGCTGAGCTAAAGAGTTAGGCAGCTAATAATTAGCTGACTACCCATTTCGGTGGTCGAGTAGTCTAAGACGTCCCTCTCGCAATAGATGGGTCTGCCAATGATGGGGAGATCTGGATTCGAAACCCGGTTGGGTGTACTGAGGATTGATTTTCAAAAGTGGTTTTTCACTATCCCCCTCAAATGTGGGTACACTTATTTTAAATCCAGCCTTCCTCATCCCTAACACATAAACTTAATTAGTGCATGCGTATAACCCGAACGGGTTGTAAGATGCGGCGCTAAAAAAATAAAAATAATTAACCTAGACCAGTCAACAATCGTGGCGAGAGCTATACACACTGGTTTACTTTTTATATTATGATTCCTTTTTGTCGTAAAGCTTTAGAATATGTCTCGGGTAATTTATGAACTCTGGCTGATCTGCGTGGAGGCCGCTTGGATCCAGAGATGATGTTCCATTATTGGCTGCATTGTAATAAACAGCACACTGCAAGGTGAACACACGTTTTAACAGTTATTTTTATCATCGGGACAACCTTCTCTTGACTCTCTCTCTCTCTTTTTTATTTGACATTCCGGATGTCGTGCAAGGGGCGGTAATTTAGAAGCTGGCAGTAATTTTTTGTTATCGAGTCTATGGTTGTAAACTTGCCAAAGAGGTGAAAAAAGAGGGAGAGAATATATGAAGTAATCAATGATAGAGAACTTATGGGCGAATCGGGGAGGAGATAAATACTTCAAAGACTTTACTGAGCGTGACCTTAATTTATTTTTAGTAATTTTTTTATTTGATAGATTTTATTTATTGTGTCCATAGCCTAAGAGTAGAGTTGTTTACACCTGGGACCACACTTGAAGTAAACTGTCGGTCACTGCTATCTTACAAAATCCCCCCCACCCCCCCACACATGTGGTTAAAAGAGTTTCGTACACAGCGGGGATTCAATAAAAAGTTTCTCATATGTAATCTTCTGGTTTGTGAAACGAAATCCCTCAACGATTACGAGGACGACTAGGGTCTATAGAACTTATATCTTTTCTGACTAGATTAAAAATAATATTTTAAACGGATTTTTATCAAACTTTGCACTGGGCGCTAGAATAGTCGATCAGAAATTCCTAAAGACCAGAAAGCAAGTGAGTTTATAACGTTCCTGGGTGGAGCTGTCCTGCAGTAGGAGAACAAACAGGGGAGGAGGAAAATAAAAATGACAATATAATTAGTGATGTATTACATGACATAATTCTATTCACAAAGATCCATTCTACGCTCCTACAGTTACCTTTCTTTTCCCGGGCATTTAGCTCTTAATGATCAACAAAAATATATGGATTTTTGTACTTTTCAGAGTGGAAAATGTCAACTTTTAAACTATGTTTACAAATGAATATATGTATAGGTGCATAGACAATAGTTTGGTGTTCATTTCAGTAGTCAACAAACTCTTAGATTGTAAAAGGTTTGATCAATATTTAATCTAAGCGCATCCTTTGATTGACAATATCTTATAATTAGGAAGCACCCTTAACATTTTCTGGACCACTACTCCGGTAGCCGGGTTTTTCAAACCTAAAAAATAGTAAAATTAAATATATCTAGATAGGTTTATTTGTACACTATAATGCCAACAAATATAGGGTTAGAATAATGGGGTTCTGGACTCCCCTGGAAAATGTTGGACTCCTCTCCTTGGAATTGGTTCACAAAGTGGGGGTCCACAAATATTTTAACCTCAACTAACTGATGGTATAAATTTTTAATCCCTCACAGACAGGCGGGATTCTAGCCCCCAACTCCCTGCCAAGGACAAACCATACAAGACGAGAATGATGCCTTTGTTTGTGGGTCATACCGGGACTACTTGCTCGAATTTATGGTAACCGCAATATTTTCACCTCTCGAAATAAACCGGGCAGTCGTATTTTACGGGTAGCTTCCGACCTGTGGTGCTGTTACTAATAAATTTTTTTATGCTCCAAAATAAAAAAAATAACAGTGATTTACTGTAATGTATGACCTCCACGTTTAGTGTAGGTGAACTTACTCGACTTTTAATACTTGCCATGAATAAGAAACTGAATTCATGTCTAAAAAACAACCTTTACTCACTTTCATATCAAGCTTACTTTGATTTTCTTTGTTGCGAATTTAAGTGTTTGAAAAAAAAAATATATTATCAATAATTTGAGGCTAAAATATTTACTGAAATTCTTTAAGAGCGTTTCATCATAGCAGGCCCAACTTAGCTCCCAGCTCACGCGAGGTTTGGGAGTAAAAGGGAAAAGAAAACACCTACGATATGACAGAAATGTGTGCAGTGCATTCGTATTTGAATGATTACACGAAATTCTCCGTGGTGACGATGGGGGACAAAGTGACAAAGTTTCTTGTTAATAACTACAGTATGTTCCTATTATGACAGAATGAAGATTTGTGCACAGTGTTTATTTGTGAAGCCATTCTAAAATGGTCAAATGTGGGACAAAGCGACAACATTTCTTGTTAATAACTACAGTATGTCCTTTTTATAACAGAATGAAGATATGTGCGCAGTGCTTATCTGTGAAGACATTTTAAAATGGTCGAAAAACGACCTTTTCAATGCGGTTTTCATCCAAATATCATTTAATATTTCAACAACGTTCAGTATTAGGAACTTCTCTTTATCTCCATTAATGTTTAATCAGAAATGATCCACGTGCAATAGTGTTGGTGTAAATTTACTATTTCTAGCCGACTGTACCAAAGAGTTGATTGCACGCTCTTAATGCCCAGTATTCGGACTGATTGGTTTTGAAAATGTGTGTATTCACATACTTTTTGAGACATATTGCAACTCACAGGTTCATCTTGGGGGTGATACGAATGGTGTTTCTCAAAGTTTTGGTGATGGAGCACCATCGGGCTCTGGGAGTAATGTTGAGGGAGAGAAGAATTGAAAATGTTTGCAGGAAAAGATTCATTTCCAAACAACTTCATTTTAAGATTATAAATAAGCCTACAAGACAAAAACTCTTTTTTTAATATTAAATATTGAAAACAAAATATATAATTTAAATACATTTAACGAGTAAGTAATAATAGGTTTTGGATTAGGCCTATTTATAACACTAAACCTCATTTATTATAAATAATTGTTCATATTTGTTGACTTAAGTTTGGGACTAACTTCCTTAGTTTTGGACTAACTTCCTTTTCTTTTTGACTTGTATCTGCCGAGGAGAGTAATACGACATTGTATAGATATTGCATATTTAATATTTTGGCATTTCAAATTTTTGTAACCAGCTTTGGTGGCGTAGTTGGCTAACGCGCCAGTCGTGTTAAGCCAGACCACCAAGGACGGGGAGATCGAGGTTTGAATCTCGATCGGGTGAACTGGGGATGGTTTTTCCTAAATGGTTTTCCACTCCCTATACGCAAATGCGGGTTCACTTCCTCCAAATTCAACCTTCCCAATTCCTAATCCATTAGTGTAATTAGTACTTAAGCGTATACCCCGAACGGATAGTAAGACGCGGTGCTAAATAAAATTATTTTTTTTGTATTACATCTGATCACTGTTCAACATTCTTTTATTAATTTGTATTACTTAACTTCCTGGGATCCAGTGGACCCCTTGATAGACCGTCGTGGACCACCACTGGTTTGAAGACCACTTATTGAGAAACTCTGGCATTACTCTCGCAATGGACTGGAGACCAATGACGGGGAGCTCTGGGTTTGAAATTCAGTCGGATGTATTGAGGGTGTTTTTCACTTAATGTTTTCCCACTATCCCACCACGCAAATGTGAATACACTTCCTCTTAATTCTACCTTCCTCATTCTTAACCCATGTGCGAAATATGCGGATAATCTGAACGGATGGTAAAACGCTGAGGGAAAAAACTCTCAACAGTTATAAAAGGCCAAGCTTACTATGAACCGACCATAGTAAGACGTGGAACAAAATAAATAATAAATTAAACTCAACAGTCATAAAAGGCCTGGCTTACCGTGAACGGACTATTAGCAAGACGTGGTGCAAAGTAAATAATAAATTAAACTCAACAGTCATAAAAGGCCAAGCTTACCGTGAACGGACTGTAGTAAGACGTGGTGCAAAGTAAATAATAAATTAAACTCATCAGTCATAAAAGGCCTGGCTTACCGTGAACGGACTGTAGCAAGACGTGGTGCAAAGTAAATAATAAATTAAACTCAACAGTCATAAAGGCCAAGCTTACCGTGAACGGACTGTAGTAAGACGTGGTGCAAAGTAAATAATAAATTAAACTCAACAGTCATAAAAGGCCTGGCTTACCGTGAACGGACTATAGCAAGACGTGGTGCAAAATAAATAATAAATTAAACTCAACAGTCATAAAAGGCCTGGCTTACCGTGAACGGAATATAGCAAGACGTGGAGCATGGAATCCCAGAGGTGTTAAAAAATTCGCAATCTTTCGCTTGTTTAGGAGCGCATGCTAAATACGACTGATCAGACACAAGTGCGGATTTTATACGGTTGTAGCCCCCTACCCCGCCTTGTGTTTGAAAGCCTGTTAAGCTAATAAATACAGTCGTTGCGATAGCGTAGAGTGAAGAATAGAGTTCGCCTTGAAGTCCGTGGCGTACCAGGTCCAGTAATAGTGGTAGGGGCGTAAACTCTTAAAACAAGTCGTAAATAACTGCTCGACTCTAAAGGGGGTGTAATCTGATTCGCTAAGTGCTTCCACTTAAAGAAGTGGTATCAAAATCTGCACCCAGCCTCCCCCCGCACGGCCCATGCCTTCTTACCCCTTCTGGTCAATCTTTCTTTCTTTTCCGTTAAGGCGTTCGACTATAACAAGTCCAAGATACCTTGATTCGAATCCAAAATGGATAAGATTAGAATTATCTAGTATTTGTGCACAAGATCGGACTACGGCTGAGATATAGCCAAACAGATGATGAGCTTAGGTTAAATATTGAAAAAAACCTTAAACAGTACACAATTAACCCGCTTCGGTGGCCTAATGGTCTAACGCGCTACTCTCACACTAGACTAGACTGACGTAAGCGAGGAGATCAAGGTTCGATTCTCGGTCGGGTGAACTGAGTTTTTCCAACATGGTTTTCCACTTTTTCTCCAGGCGAATGCGGGTACACTTCTTATAAACACATCCTTACTCATTCCTAAAATCATCCCCATAATTAGTATATAAGTGGATAACCCGAACGGGTATTAAGACGCGGCGCTAAAAAAAAAAAGTACACGAGTTCGTTGTTTACTGGAATGAACAAAGAACCCTTTTCTATGACTCTATACATAATTATATAGACTTGTAAACATAGTTTATTAGTTGAAATTTTCCCCTCTGAAAAGTACAAAAATCCCCATATTTCTTATTTCTGTTAATCATTATGAGTTTAACAAGTTTTTAACTCTCTAAATATTTCATTTGGGTGACTATTTGGCAATCTAGAGATCTATTTTCTCTAGTGCTCTCCAACATTCGATGACATCATTGTGACATAATTATAATTACTGAGGCTTCTTTCAACGCTCATACATAAAGATGAAAATCTCTCGGTAACACTTTTATATCATTAAATAAAAAGGAAACAAGGATGTATTTGTAAAGGCTTTAGTTATAATATTTAAGTATTAACATATCTGGTAACAAAAGACCCAACGTTAGTGACACATTCAACCACCAAGCGCTATAGTCAATAAGTGAGTGTGAGAAGAGAGCTGGAATCTCTGTTATTGCTTTATTGTAATTCGTTTGATAATATTTATGGTGTTCACGTCCTCGTGAGAAACTAAACTAAAGTGGGAAACTTAAAATTTGGGATATCTCGATCGTATTCATTCTATTTAAATAATTTAAACTGGTCTGTAATATTTATTTAGAAATGTTTCATCATCCTACATATATACATATACAACAACTTCACAATTTCCAGCAGTTTGGTATATTATTTTATAGTAGTCAATAGCTTTATTGCCTTAGGCAAAGAGTAAAATTGTAAAACAACATATTCTCTATATACATATGTATAGAGAGATAAAATAGATCCCTAGGAAAACAAATCTTATATCTGGTTATATTCAAATGAAAATAAATACAAAATACAAACTTTTTTTTACTATATGAACAGAAGTTTGCAAAAGTAAGTATAATGCACGCTCAAGATTAGTTAACATGTTTATTGCCTTTAGGGAAGTGGCGGGGTATCTGTTATTTTTAGTGGTAGCCCCATATTTTATCTCCCCTCGTTGTTTCTCTTATTTTATTCATTTCTCGTACCCCAAGCATCTTCTGTAAGGTTAAGAAATATTTCACACCCCTTCTACTTTACTCGTCTATGATGGGCTGGCTGGTAGAGATAGAGAGAAGAAATGGCATGAATATCAACAGCGAGAAGTCAAAAGCTATGGTGATTTCATAAAATGAAGAGCCGCTGAAAATCAAAATTGGAAACCAAGAGTTGTTAAACATAGAGCAGCTCAAATACCTGGGAAGTCTGCTGACAAAGGATGTCTACTTTAACAAGGGAATTAGGGTCAAGGATCTTCATGGCTAAGGAATCTTTCAACAAGAAGAGATTACTTCTGACCAGCAAGTTGAGTTTTGAACTGAGGAAGGAACTGATGAAATGCTTCATTTGGAGCATCGCGCTGTATGGAACAGAAACTTGGACTCTCAGGAAGATGGGAAATACATACTTGGATTACTTTGAAATGTAGTGCTGGAGAAGACTCGAGAAGATCAGATGGACAGACAGGGTGACAAATGTAGAAGTCCTTAGAAGATTGGGTGAGAAGAGAACCATTTTAAACGGGATTCTTCGGTACAAAGCATACTAGATCGAACACATCCTTAGGAATAACTGTCTAATGCACGAAGTCATAGAAGGAAAGGTTGAGGAAAAGAGGAGCTTAGGACGAAAGAGGATTCAGATATTGGATGACTTGAGGGAAATAAAAACATTCTGGAATCTGAAGGAGGGTGCATTGGCGGTCTAGGTTCACTGACAAAAGGGATGGACCTGTTGTAAGAAAAGAACACATAATAATAATAATAATAATAATAATAATAATAATAATAATAATAATAATGATAATAATGACAATAATTATCATAATTATAATCATGATAATAATGATAATAATATATCTACCCAAACTTATCATCCTCTTTCTTTCACGTATATTTATTTCCCACTTAGTTTTTTTAGCACCACGTCTTACCACACTTTGGGACCAATTGCGCTAATTGTTAGGATTGAGAAAGGTTGACTTTAGTGGGAAACTGGTAGTGTGATGAAACCATTTTGAAAGAATCACCTTATTCACGGGCGTATAAAGACTGGGTACAGCTTTCGACCCCAGGCTACGACACATATTTCCCTCCCAAATGTGCCTAATATACCTGTTTACAATTCCTTAACCACCTCATTGGCGTAGTTGGCTAGCGCGCTGGTTTCGTATTGAGCTTGACTGCTGAGGGCGGGGAGATCGAGGTTCAAATCTCGGTCGGGTGAACGGGGGGTGTTTTCCCTAAATGGTTTTCCACTCTCCCTCCACGAAAATGTGGGATCACTTCCTCTAAATTCAACCTACCCAATTCCTAATATATTAGAGTAATTATTACTTAAACGTATAACCCAAACGGGTAGTAAGACGTGGAGATAGATAAATAAACACAATTCCTTCTAGTCTAAACCACGGTGCCCAACCCACCACTCTATCGCATAGAAAGTGCTCAAACTACCAACGCCCCATTAGAACGCTCAGTATTTGTATGTTCCCGCCTCCTTTGAAAGTGTGATGAGATAGATATATACTTGTTTGTACCATCGAGTGTTGGTTAGAGGGCGGGAAGGAGGGAGGTGGTGTGGAGGGGGTTGCGTGCGGTGGAAGGACGTGTGTAAAGGCTGAATATATTCCAAGGCGAAGATAGTCGGGAGAATAGCGAAGATTCCGGGGGCCAATTACCTGCGAGCTACTTGGATGCAAATATCTTCATTACCCTCAACTGTGGCTGTCTTATCTTCATCTTAGACTCTGAGGTGAATCTCGGTTTGCTGCTGCCTTATCTAGAGTGAACTTGAGGTTATATTTATAAGTTGGTTGAATCTATATAGCTTGCACAGTCCTTCTACTGCAAGGTACTGGGTTCCACCCATTTTCTCATCCAGGTACTAGAAACCTATGTGATAGACTCAGGAACTAGAGACTTATGTGATAGACCCAGGGACTAGAGACCTATATGATAGACTCAGGGACTAGAGACTTATGTGATAGACCCAGGAACTAGAGACCTATGTGATAGACCCAGGAACTAGACACTTATGTGATAGACTCAGGGACTAGAGACCTATGTGATAGACTCAGGGACTAGAGATCTATGTGATAGACTCAGGGACTAGAGACTTATGTGATAGGCCCAGGGACTAGAGACCTATATGATATACTCAAGGACTAGAGACCTATGTGATAGACCCAGAGACTAGATACCTATGTGATAGACTCAGGGACTAGAGATTTATGTGATAGACCCAGGGACTAGAGACCTATGTGATATACTCAAGGACTAGAGACCTATGTGATATACTCAAGGGCTAGAGACCTATGGGATAGACTCAGGGACTAGAGACCTATGTGATAGACTCAGGGACTAGAGACTTATGTGATCGAGCCAGGGACTAGAGACCTATATGATATACTCAAGGACTAGAGACCTATGTGATAGACCCAGAGATTAGATACCTATGTGATAGACTCAGGGACTAGAGACTTATGTGATAGACCCAGGGACCAGAGACCTATGTGATATACTCAAGGACTAGAGACCTATGGGATAAACCCATGAGGGTCCAAAAGACGTCACAAAGACCTACTTAGATAAGAGAGGTATTGATCTCAAGTGGTCTATTGGAGACCATCCCATTCCCTCAGATAATAATATGATTGCACATATCTCTAGAAACCCTGGTAGGGTTGGCATTGTTTTATTTAATTTGTCCTTACCATGCCATTCATTTTCTTTCAGGTATATTTCAGAAATTTCGACAAACCGTAACATGAAGGTTTGGTTAAAATCACAATTATAACTGTACTGGTACTGCAGTGTTGCCAATGACCATGTAAGTGTTGTAGCTAGATTAGAACTAGAAAGTCGCTAGATTGTCGTTAAACGAAAAAATAAAACTCTTCAGATTTGTCGCCAAATCAAAAATGCATACATTAATCTGAACTGAATGTAAGATACATCAGTGGACTGAGGTGATCTCCGGATCCGGAAAGATGTAATTGTGATTTGTGAATGACAGATAGTTTAGAGCTCTTCTGCGGACCGAAGCAATGCGTTATGCGTTCTTGCAGTACGGTAGTTCAAAAATCAAAAGTCTACAGCATTACAATTTAAAATAATGAACATAAACCTGACAGAAAATTAAGTAAAATCACCGGTGCCAGGCGCTAAAAATGAAAATCAGTCGTTACAGTCCCGTAAAAGTCGCTAAGTCTAGCGACAAAATCTCTAAATTGGCAACACTTATGTCTGTAGTGTCAGTGATAAATTTATGGCCATGGCAGGAATCGAACCCGGGACCTTATCTCAGTAGGCATACTCGCTACCGACTGAGCTAAGGTGTTGGACTATAATTATAATTATTATTATTTTAACACCGCGTATTACTACCCGTTCGGGTTATACGCTTATATACTAATTACTCTAATGGGTTAGGAATTGGGAAGATTTAATTTAGAGGAAGTGAACCCGCATTTGCGTATAGGGGAGTGGAAAAACATCTAAGGGAAAACCACCCCAGCTCACCCGACCAAGATTTGAACCTTGATCTTCCCGTCCTAGGCAGTCTAGCTTAACATGAAACTAGCACGTTAGCTAACCACGCCACCGAGGCGGGTTTGGACTGTAATGTCAGTATATAGTTTAATTTGTTCTCGTGCTTCCTATATTGAATCATATATCTACTGGATCTCTAAAAAATTGTACCCTTCATTTGTTTAGTTCTTAACAGTACTACCTTTGTAAAAAAAATTGACCATGAAATATTCAATGTTGAATCCACCCCTTTTCAGACAAGATGGTGGAAGACTGGAAAGAGAAAAGTAAAAATAAAAAAAAGTAAATGTTTGTTCGAACTGTGGTTAGGAAATCTTTGTCAACCTTCTCCCTTCACCCCCTCTTGAGGAATAGTTTAAAAAGGGGGTGGGGTTCTCTTCCTTTTTTTATTTTGATCGATTCGACTCACGTATCTTTGGAAGGGTTGAGCGAGCGCCAGGGAGGTTGCTGCTTTTTATTATGTTTCCTTGAAGCCACTGAAGAGGGAGGCTAGAAAGGAAGTAGGGGGACTTGAGGAAAGAGGGAGGGGAAATGAAACAGCTGACTGTTTTCTGACCGGCTGTGTTGGGGAGTTAAGTGGTATTCTGTCAAGGGCAAAGTGGATTGAGGTTGGAGTAAAACACAGTAATGTAATGACAAGTTTGTCTATCTACTAGAACGATTCTCTCAATCAGCGACCCTTCGGAAAGAGAAGTATTGTGATCGTAAGAAAATGTATATGAGATTTTGATGGTTGTCAACGTTTCATGACGAAATGAGCCTGAAAAATGGTGCTTCACGATGTCTAATCTCTGTATTTCTGTATCTTGGCCTAGAGCCGATACTATTTTATTAATCGGCTAAACCCAAGTATCTAGGAGTTTCATAAGGCTCCCCATAGGGTTTTTTTAAATTATAAATATCTAACCTATATAGTTATTTATCTAAGCTCAAAAAGATAAAGAGTTGATTTTCTTCAAATCTTCTCTAACTATTTTGACCAAAATTCGTACCTGGGCTCTGTTTAACATTAAAAATAAAAGGGTACTTCTCATCTTTCCGGAAAAAATAACTTAAAAAGGTAGACCGACTTTACATAAGCGGAGACCTCAACTTCTTATATATCTGCACAACTCTTCCGTTTTTTTAACTTTAATTTATTTGAGATACTTGACGCGCACTTACTGAACCGGCTGATTATATCAGCACATGACTTATAAACTAGCTTAAATCTAAAACAGACACAACATCCAGTTTCCCGGCCATTAATTTATCACTTTGAAAAGGGAAACTCACATTTCACCTATGATAATTTTTTTGGCCATGCCAGGAATCAAATTTGGGACTTTTAGCTCAGTAGACAGTCACGCTACCGAATGAGCCAAGGTGTATGACTATGAAAAAACTCACCATTGCAAAATTGTAAGACTATTTAATTCTTTTTTTAAAAAAAAGATCAATCCCATAGTTTCCGAGTTATAAGCTAATATATTTTTTGAATGGAGGTCTGGGAAATGGGGAGTTGATTGTTATGATCTTTGGTAAACAAAGATGTTCCTATTTTCCCTAACAGTGTATATTATTTCATTTTATGTTCTTTGGTTGGAATGTGATGCTCTCTTTTTATATATGTCCATGCGATAACGTATATTAACTCGTTTCACATATCTTACGAGTTTTAAGTAAATGTCTCCATTTTGATGTAACGGATCGGTGCGGTGTACCGTATCTTTTCTTTCCTGCGCACCGCGTCTATCTAACCAGTTAGGGTTGTAGTGTTTTTGCAGTTTTTTTTACAGCAAAAATGTTTTTGCCCAAAATTAATCTAATATTTATCTGGTAGAAACATAGAATTCATTTCCTCCACATGGTGATATCAACAGTTCCTGAATATCTGTCATGAGCACAGCGGCATTTTTTTTTAGCACCGCGTATCACTACCCGTTTGAGTCATATGCTAACTACGCTAATGGGTTAGGAGCTGTAAAGGTTAAATATAAAGGAAACGAACCCGCATTTTCGTGGAAGGAGAGTGTAAAACCATTTAGGAAAAATCACCCCCAGTTCTCCCGAGCGAGATTCGAACCTCGATCTCCCCGTCCTCAACAGTCTAGCTTAACACGAAACTACTTGCGTGTTATCTAACCATGCCACCGAGGTGGGTGAATGGCAGCATTAGATGAGAAACTTTATAAATTACGAGAAAAAGTTGTTATTAAATTCCAGGACATCCTTGACATATTCAACGACTGTTGATATCACCGTGTGAAGAAAATTAAAATCTTTGTTTCTACTGGAGAAATATTTGCTTTATTTTGACCAAAAAAGTTTTGCTATAAAAACTGCAAAAACACTTCCCTTCTCTCGCATTCCCAACACTCACACCTTATAATTCATCTACCACAGTCCAAATTTCATAAGAAGAGCCTTATTGGGATGGCTAGAAAAGTTACTCAATATACCATCACATATTCATACGTCAAGTCATACGCTCTGCAGCTATCACTTTTAATAGATATTATCAATACCTATAAACATATATCTAATATTTTAGTAAAATGTTATCAATGTTGATATAAAAAATATACGTTTGTATTTTGTAAAAGGCCCTTTTTATGAAAATTGTATTGTATCTACATTGTTGAAGGCTGACACAATAACATTATCCCTTATTACTCTCTTAGTAAATACAGGCTGAAAATATAATTGTTTTTTAAAACATTTAATAGAACCTTGTAAGCTTGGCATTTTAACGAGTAATAATTATGACAGTCGTTACCACAAGATCCGAGGGTTATTTATGATCTTCGCATGCTCAGAGGACGTTACTAACAATTGCAAGGGGGGGGNTAGGGGAGGTGGCAAAGGAGGCGGGGGTAATAATAGAACAAAGAATGGACGAAACTGTTGATACGGAGTTAATAGAATATCAAACAAATGATGGTTTCGTGCAAGTTGAGGTAAACGAGGTCTATTTGCACTTTATATATAGCCTATATATAAACCTATAGTCTTCCATTCGACACAATGGTGTTGCGAATCTATGAACGGACTTTTATGTTTATATGTTTAAAGGGGGACGCTTATCGGAATTCTGAAAAGCGTTGAAGATTTTTTTTAGCACCGTGTCTTACTACCTATTCAGGTTATACGCTTAGGGTTTAGTATGAATAAGGTTGAATTAAGAGGAAGTGTAGCCTACCAGCATTTGCATGGGAAGAGAGATTGGGAAAATATTTATGGAAAAACACCCTCGGTACACTTGACCGTGATCGAACCAAGATCTCCCCATCATCAGTAGTATAATCTATTACGAGAGTAGCACCATAGACCATGCGGCTACCGAATCGGTTTTGAAGATTTTTTTGAAATCTCGTTTTATTTAGTAAGTTGTAGATTATTAAGGAATAGGGTTCATGCCAAAATGGTCCCGAAAGGTATGTGTTTATTATAGCATTACCAATATTTTCATTTCCAGATTTATATATATTTTTTTAAATACTCCTATCTGAAACGGTAGAGTTAACTCACTTTCAAAGACGTTTCATTCAAAATGCCTTAGCTTTTTTTTAGCCACGTCTTGCTTTCTGTTAAGTTTATGCCCACATGTTATCTATAAGAAATGCTGAATTTAGAGGAAGTGTATCTGAATTTGCGTGGAGGAGGAGTCGAGAACCATTTCAGAAAATACCACTCTCATTAGACCCAACTGGGGTTCGAACGCCGATCACCCTGTCATCGGGAATCTAAGTCGATTGCGAGGGTGACGCCTTAAAGGCATAGATCATGCAGTCAACGAAACGAGTGATGATGTATTTCTAGACTGAAAAATAAGGTCATAATTATTAGGAAGCGAGCTCTTCAAATCATTATGTTTGTTTTTCTATAACTACATTTAATATTAAAGCCCACCAGTGGACGCGTAAACAATGTAGTCAAATTTGTTTTGTCATGCTTATTAAGACGATATTTACAAAATGGTAGATGTGGGTGCAGCTTCTTGAAATTATATCTTCATCATCTCGGTACTATATTGTGTAGATATTTGAATATTTTAGACGGGCAGTAAGACGTGTTGTACAAAAAAAAATCACGATTATAAACGCTTTAATCTAAGGGTTAGAAATGGTAATGGAATTAACAGCCTGGGAAGAGAAAGAAAAAACATCACATTTATAAACAAATGCTTGTGAACCAACACATAATTAACGTCCATTTGGCCAAATTCCTGTTATATTTTGCACTTGAATTGATATAGCTAACTTCGTAATTTAAATAAAGTTTTAGGTGATAAGGATCCAGAGCTAAGTACTCATTCCTTCACCCTTATTCAAAGTAAGGACCACTTTAGGGTTGATTTAAAAATCACCTCAATCATTTATTTATTTATAAATTACCAATTAATGAAATGAGATAAAATATATTTATTTTATGTCAAATGGTTTTGAAGATACAAAATATTCCTACTCTTGAAAGCAAAGTTTATTTATATAAACTTTAATATTTATAATATATTGTAATTATATAATATATTATATATGTAATCAATAATAAATGTAATATATTATAGAAAATATATGTAAAGTCTCAAAGATAATGTGTGTAATACATTATAGATAGTACAGTAGAGCGTTGATAATTCGGATTAATTAGGTATCGACCAATTTAGACTATCGATTTGTATAGATTTTAGAAAATACAGTATCTATAGCAACAAATAACAAATATGGAAATATGGATGGGACGGGGTACTCACGAAAACCTAGTGTTAAGGTAGAAATCATTTTCACTTTATTTAAACAATGAACCTACACATTTTTTGCATTTTTTGTATTTTTGCACATTTTAAGGCAAAACTCTAAAAAAAGTTTCAATATTTTCTTTTGAACACGGAGTGAGGTGCGTTTTTTTTGGCGGCCATGTCTCCGATATTGATATCACTGTTGCTATTTTTATAAATAATATGTTTTCTTGGCGATCCGTATTTTTTTACGTCCGAATTATCGACGCTTTGTTGTTTATGTTGTATACGGATGATAATGTGTATACAAAATATCAAAAATATATGTAATATATTATAGAAAGTCCTAACATATTATAGAAGATACATGTAATATATTATAGATAAGATATATATAATATAATATGTAATACGTTATTGAAAATATATTATGTAATATATACCTTTTATACAAAGTAATATAATTTATGTATGGTAAAATATTACATATTTATAAAAATGAAGACAGTCACATTGTCGTAAATGTCATGTTTTTATTTGTTTCTGTTGACGTCCGCGCTACAAATGCACGCATCTCTCTCTATATGACTACGTTATATAGCGAGGCTATTAATTTTGTCAACTTTATAAGACAAAGAGGGTCATGAGGTGTTTTGGAAGGGGTAAGGGGAGGTTATGATGGTAGAAAGGAAGGAGGGGTCACAGCACGGGCTAGTTCATTTATATAGTACTTTGGTAACGATAAACCTTCACGTGCTAAACCAGGTTAAAACATTCCCAGGACTCGAGGTTACGGGACCCCATTTGCTTGGAAAACTTAGTTTACGACATAAAAAAAAAATCCCTTCCTGTATAGACCGTAATTTTAAAAGTTTTTGTATTTTTTTTTTTACGACACGCGCTTTAAACACGTTTTGTTTTAACTCGTTTAGGAAATGTTTCACGTAGTAATCTTTTTTTTTTCTTATGGTAAAGAAGTTTAGTAGTTTACAAAGAGACTAAAGTTTTTTTTAGATACAAAAAAATGCTTACGATTATTAGGTTTCCATGCGTAGCCTGCGTGTCGCAGAAACGAAAGAATTATGAATATTCTAGTAGTTTTGAGCTCTGGTGTCACGAGAATTATTCAAACATACAAGGTTTTTTTGTTGTTGCAACGCGTAGAGGAAATGTACGAGCATTTTCGTGGAGAGAGAGTGGGAAAACCCATTAAGTAAAAATATTCCTTCAATACACACGACCGTAATTCAAGCCCTGATCTCCCCTTCATAGGCAGTCGAGTATATTGCGAGAGTGACGCCTTAGCCGTTTGATCACCGATACTGGGCATTTTTATTTGATCTATTTAAACTAGAGATTAGATTATCGAATCCACGATTCCTCGAGTCCCTCGAATTCTATGGGATTTGGAAGAAAAACAAAATCACAGAAAGTACAAAATTGTATTAATATTATTAATTAATTGACTAAAAATTTAAGTGGGACAAACAAAATAGTAATTGTCAGTGACACCAAGTCTTTAAACGACATTTTTAAAATTAAATTTTAAATATTCTCACTTCAAGTAATATTATACATTTTTAAATATTCGAATTTGGATTCGAAATGAAATTTAAGATTTAAATTCAACCCATATTTAATAATAATCTCAAATTAAATTAACTTATATAACAAACCGAATACAGAATCAACGACAAAATCAATCNTTGTACCAGATTAATTTTCACCTTTAACCCCCTCCGCCCCCCCCCCCCCCCTCGGTCCCCCAAGCCCACTTAGCCCCGCGGACGGAATCTCACGGTTCACCTCCGCGAGTGTCGGCGACACCTTCGCGAGATACCGTGTGAAAACTAGGAGGTAATTATTCTGAGCGTGTAAGAAAATGTACCTGACTGTTCAACTACGTTATTTGACGATTTTTTTTATCTGGAAATGTTTCTCCCACTGTCGCTTTTGTCGGTGAATATGGATGGTGGCGAGGCGTAAGGGAAAACGCTCAAATACATATTTATGCCAATTATGCCATTCATATATCAATCAACTCTGTGATACAGTCGGCTAGAAATAGTAAATTTACACGAACACTATTGCACGTGGATCATTTCTGATTAAACATTAATGGAGATAAAGAGAAGTTCCTAAGACTGAACGTTGTTGAAATATTAAATGATATTTGGATGAAAACTGCATTGAAAAGGTCGTTTTTGACCATTTTATAATGTCTTCACGGATAAGCACTGTGCACAAATCTTCATTCTGTCATAACAGGGACATACTCTAGTTATTAACAAGAAACTTTGTCGCTCTGTCCCCCATCGTCACCACGGAATATTTCGAGTAATCATTCAAATACGAATGCACTATACACATTTCTGGCATATCGTAGGTGTTTTCTTTTCCCTTTTACTCCCAAACCTCGCGCGAGCCGGGAGCTGAGTTGGGCCTGCTATGATGAATGGCTGCTTAAGTAGCCAAGATATTGCCAATTAGATGTTGCGCTTACGTTAAATATTGACAAAACCTTTAGCACCACACGAGTTTGTTGTTTACTGGAATGAGCACCAAATTATTTTCTAAGACCCTATACATATATAAATACTTGTAAACATAGTTTAAAAGTTGACATTTTCCACTCTGAAAGGTACTAAAATCCACATACTTCAGTTGATCATTAAGAGCTAAATGACCGGGAAACGAAAGGTAACTGGTATAGAAGCGTATAATGGATCTTTGTGGATAGAATGATGTAATTTAATACAACACACATGGTATTGTCATTTATATTTCCTCCTCCTCTGTTTGTTCTCCTACTGATGGAGGGATCCACCAAGGAACGGTATGAATCCACTTTGTTCCTGGCGCTTAGGAATTCCTGATAGACTATACCAGCACCTTAATATATTTGGTATTGACGTCAGAACTAACGTTAGTGACACACTCAACCACCAAGGCACTGTAGTAGATACGTGAGTGTGAGAAGAGAACTGGAATCTCTTTAGTTGATTTTATTGTAACTCATTTGATAATGTTTCTTGAGCTAACGTTCTTGGGAAGAATTTAAACTGACGTGGAAACTTTAAAACTCGGGACATCTCGTTTGCCTTTATGTTCCATTTAAATAGGTGAAAAACTTTACGAAAAATATTAAAGAAAAAAAACTTCTTCAAATTAATTCTTCTCAAATCTTTAGCAATAAAAATGTATTTGTTTATCGTCTAATCCCCGCATTACTTTTTTTGTCGCCAAGGAAATGTGTTATGTGTCTATTGGAAGTGAGGATTATATCTTGTCCAGCCCTGTTTGGTGGTAGCTGAATAACGAGCCCATTTATCATCTTGTCTAAACATTCCCAGAATTCCGCTCATCCTATTAGAATAATATCACTAAGTTGTTTATCTCTTTCTCTTTTTAGTATTCCCGTATATTTTGTTAAAAAAATATCGCGGGTAAAAAAACTTTTTCGTGTACTAACTTCTAAAGTGTCTCTTGTCTTCTGATAAGTTCTCAAGGTACCCATCACAAGCAGTTTCATTCTCAAGCTTATCGTAAACAGTCGACGTGAAACAGCTTGTAATTGTAAAAATGGGGAAAAAATGGATGAAGAGTTTCACACAGGTTGAGTGTATTTCTGTGGGAGGGAGGATTGACTTATAGAATCTCCNCCCCCCCCACACACACACGTGTTCTTTCGTTTACTGCCAGTATTTCATATTATTATGATCATGTGGATGGCCGCTGGTTAAACAATAAATAATCGGATATGAACCAAAATTACTTTAACTTTTTCCTTCAAATTTTCCACTTGTTTAAACGGAACGAAAGTATGCCATAATTCCTAAGTTTTAAAGTTTTAAACTTCATTCTAGTTTATCCCAAGGAAGTTAACATCAGAAACATCAGCTGAATTACAACAAACAATGGCAGAATCTAGAACCATGTTTAGGGTATTGACTGGCAAACCCAATGGAAAGAACTAAGACGCTGATGGGAGGATGACATTAGAATGGACCTGAAAGAGATAGAGTGTAAAAAGGTGGAGTGTTATTATTATTATTATTATTATTATTAGCACCGCGTCTTACTACCCGTTCGGGTTACACGCACTTACGCTAATGTGCAATGGTAGGGTGATTGTGAGATGAAATGGAGGACCTACAGTTTAACGTGGAATCCGAACCACGGTAGAGGCCTGGCATTCCTCACATTCACAAGTTATGATTAATACACGTCTTGTCAGAGGTGAGGGAAGGGTTTGGCAATCAGATAAATCTGTGCCAGGACCGAGGATTGAACCCCGGACCCTCAGCACAGAAGTCTGACACCTTACCCCTAGACCGCCAGGTCACCGAAGGTGGAGTGGATAGAACTAGTTCAAGAGAGGGATAGTGTGTAACGCGATGGACTTGATGAAGCTAACTAAAGAAAGATTCAAACAAAGCTCTTTTTCTTTAATAACTCTATATTTTTAGTTGTATTAATTTAAATAAATATGTTGAAATATGACATTAGCTCATTTTCAACGACTCTTTAATCATATTTTCGGAGCTATGAGACTAGGCTTGATGAAAAAGGGCTCTAGATTTAGTCTTCCTCCAACAAATACGGTAATTGTTTGATAGGTTAGCAACAGAACATTTTAAGATATTTGAGAACTAGCAGAGAGCTTTCCTATTTACTTTGAGTTAAGAAGTTTCCTAGTTTTCTTCCCCCTCTTTCCTAGTGGCATGACAAAGGGTGGAAGTAGGTGAAGGGTAAAAGGTAATATATGCTTATACAGAATAAAGAAGTAATTCCATAAAACGACACAGACCATTGTATTTTAATCCGCATGACCTGACAACGATTGATACTTTCTCACTGACCGAGGCGGTCGTCTAGACCCAGGAGGGGGTTCGGTAGGTTGTATCTTCCCCATGTTAAATTTACCATATTTGAGACCTGTTTTCTCTGGATCCACTGGAGATTTTTGGCTGAAATTTTTATGTGTAATTACTTGGTACATTATTATTATTATTTTAAACCAAGATTTTTCTTTACATGCACAGTACTTACTAAATATCGACACATCCATAACACAACCAGTATCCACACTAATCACTGTCACTACGCCATTATTGGATGTATGACCTCTTTTCTGCCAGGTTCCATCCACTGCAATATTCAGCTCTTGATTATCGTCATTTATCTTCACTTTCTCTTCAACGGATTCCTTCATAGAATCAGAACATATATATCTTGCTGCCGAACCTAGAATGTCATATGGTGAACATTTTGTTGGAGGCTTATGGAGATTTAGAATAGCACACAGTATTTCACCTGAAGTTTGCCCCTTCCCTATTGTACGCCAAGTATACACTAGCCTCGTGTTTATATAATACAACTTGATTACCTCTACTTTCTGAGAGTTTGTGTAGTTAGCCTGCATGCTGCAATTTGTACAGTTTAATTTACAATTTTTGGTTAGCCCTGATTTCCTATTTATATCTATATTAAGTTCCTCACCACAGAACTTACAAGCAGATATTAATAATAATTCACGCACAAAAGCTTGTAAATCAATTTTATCAAAAACATTTGTGTCTCCAGAATACTCATTGTAAGTCACTAAAACGTCATCAATCTTTTTCTTGATGCAATTGAAAAACTAGTCCCAAAACCTGTAGATATAGGCTCATTTTGAACAAAATGGCTTGCCTACATTCTTTCTCTTTTTAAAAAGACCCTTCCTCTTTGTCATTTTGTTATGAAATATGTAAACAATATACATATCAAATGCATGAACAAATTTATATGAACGATATTGTAAATTTTAGTAACAGCACAAAACCTCACAAAGGATGACGGTACAATTTTTGTTTTTATAAACAAATGGGAGGGAAAATAAATGTATTCCTAAGGCAGCAAGAATGCCAACCTGTAAAAAAAAATTCATACTTATAAAATAGCTACATGGTATACGATTTTGTAGATAACTAAGAAAATATATAAATGTGATGTTAGATAAGGAAGCAAAGAAAAAGTGAGTAATCTATGTAAAACTACGTTCCACGCCACATGTATTTGTATAATTAAAAGTGGTATAACTTTTCTTCTATTTGTCGGATTTTAAAAAATAAGGTCTTAACTTAAAGTTAAAATGTTGTAGAAAATTAAATAATAAAAAATCAATTATTTTTTTTGCCATACCAACCGGCTGAACCCCCTTTTAGCCCAGGACATATAAACTTACATTGGGATTAAGCCCAACGGTCACTAGGGTTTGGTAAATTATGCTTAAGTTAGGTTAAGACTCACCATGGCTCCCTAACTCCATAACAACCATCACATCATCTCATGGCGGGTACGACGTGTAGACAACCTCCTATGGTGTACTCTGGACACAGACAAATAATATACCAGACACTCAACTTCTATGTTAAAATTGTTGCGCTCCTTTTAGCAGCTTGAGTCCTTCACCACTAGGATCGCTGCGGTTGGTCCTATAATCACCCAGCAGTGACACTAGCGAGGCCTATTGTTGAAAAACTCAAGCTGGCAAAAGGAGCGCAGCAAAACCCCCGTAAGGTTGAGAGTCTGTTTCTTACTTGTCTGTGACCCTGGGAAAAGTTCTGTGCCACCAGAATGGCTAATAGACTACACATAATGCGACCAAACCTGGATTTCAAAGTCCCTCCCGGTCATATGTGCCATACACGCTAAAAAAAACTTCATTATAACAAAAAACTTTCATCACTCATGAGTTATAGAAGGTGAACCAAACTAGGAATGTTAATTTTCCCTTATATATCGATATATTTATCATTTTGTATATCGCATACCACAATGTATTGATCCAATTATATAAACTATATCGGTTGTCTCTGGTATATTGAATCTCATTGCTCTTGACGAACTATAATGGTGGTATTAAGATGTATGTTGTTCTGTAATTATATCCTTTACCGCTTATAATTTTTTTAACGTTTTATTTATCTGTTGAAACTAACAGACAAGTTTGATACATATTAGAGAAAAAATCGACTCAGTTTATAAAAATAAAGAAAAAAAAATCGTTCACTTTATTTTGATTCACAAACCCTAAAGCATAGACTGCTCTATACATATACATCTATAAATTGACCGATAATCGAATACTAAAACATCGATACAAATAAATCGATTTTTCGTAAATTAATTGACATATTTTACATACCTACAAACTTAATCACGCCGTTCCGTTACGGGGTGGACAAGAAACTGTGCATAGAGCTCAAATAACCATTCCGTACTTAATCTGTCCTCAACTTTCTCCATACTTCCCTATTCTTTCATACTCCTTCGCTACAACAACATCCATACACCGAGTCATACATGCTCTTTTATTCTTAAAACTATTAATCTTTCTCTTCTTTACAAATTCGTCTACAACATTTAGCCACGTCTTATGGCCTCCTCCTTCTTTTTGATCCACAAACTCTACCTTCATATATTTGCTCACACTCATTCTCTCAACATGCCCAAACCAACGTAAGACGCTTCTTTCACATCTACTTATTGGATTATTTTCAAACCGCACTCCTTCAACATCCACTCATATCTAACTCTGTCCATACGAGTTTTCCCACATACATTTCTCAGATATATAATTCCAATCGCATATTTTTATATCGATATATAGTTTACATTCCTAAACCCAACATTGAGATTAATTACATTTTATCCTTGTGCTTGGAATCAATCAAGGGTCTTCGAGATCGGTGGAAAAACATCCCAGATCCTTCAACAGAGAGACCTCGGCACTCGCTGTGAGGGGTAAAGAGAGGGGAGGGTAGTCTTCCCTCCCCTCTCTTTACCCCTCACAGCGAGAGCTTGGGAGGGTTGGCCAGGCGGTAGTGAGACAAGACAAGCGTCTGATGGACGACATCTAGGCTTGCTTCGGACACCGCCATGGAAATGGTTTACGCACACGATATTTTGTCGTGTCTTTTACTTTTATTTTATTTTGGGTTCTCACTACATTTTATCCATTTTTTTTTCTGTTCTGTTAAGTTGACGCACCTGCGTTCCCACGGCTGTAGCGCTATTGTATAACACGGGTGAACGCAGAACTAACCAAAGCATATCTAAAACCTGAAGAACTTAATTTTATTTAGTCTTTTTTTCTCTTTGCTGTGTTTTTTTTGGTTTGTTTGTATCTGTATGATATACTTTTTATTTTTGTATTACTTTTTTTATCTTTCATTTAAAGATCACGACCGTTTTTTTAAAATTAAATTACCGTGCCGGTGCCAAGTCATTCTAGGAAAGGGGTATTTCGGTGAATTAATATCAAATAATAGGCTTGTTAGTGAGAAAAAGATGAATGGTAGATTAAAATTAATTCAGTTATGGAATGCTATATACCCACAACAGAGGGCATATTGATAGTCTACTCTTGTCTCTCCCCATTTTTCTTTTAGAAAAACATTTTTTTTTTCGCTTGAGTCACTAATTGAATCCTTAATAATGTGACAACAGATAATTTTAATTAAAAAATATTAAAAGTACTATTGTATTAAGTTATCAGAATAAAACTTTATAAAAAAAATAGAACTATTATTTACTAAGCCATTAAAATAGTAATTTTGATCGAATCACGTGGTTAATCGACACGTAAGAAATAAAAAACCAAATAAAAATACACATGTAGCTTAAAAAAAATATTACTAATGTCATTGCTTAGAAAATGTTGAGGACATTAAAATTACCGTGAAATTTATGTTTTGTTAAAAAATGTTGTAAAGTATTAATGTAAAAAAGTAAAAAATGCTGTAAAGTATTAATCTACCAAACCGTACAGAGTGACGATTACAATTTAATGTGTCCTCCACTGAGGAGACCAAAACCAAGCGATTAGTTGCCTACGACCAAGCAACCAATCCACCTGAGAAAATTTTGAATCTAAACAATACTTCGCTCGTCCACCGAGGCGACTGCTCAGTCGCCTGTATGTCGTTGCAACGTGTACTTGTGGAAGAGCCTAGACAGTGTTTTATTTTAATTTATGTGAACTTAAAATTATATATGATCTCCCGTTTTTTCTGCAATTTTTCACTTTTTTGTGACAAAATCCCGCATACAATGACAAAGAAAGAACGACCGGTAAATGTAAACTTTGTTCTTGAGGTAGAGAAAACTCTTAAAAAACTTTCCCTGCTCATACTATAGTTTACGTTTGTTTAAACTTAACAGGGTCCCTGAAATGAAATTTTAAACCAAACTTTATCTTTGTTTTTTTCAAGATCAGAGTGAAACAAAAAATGTGCCCGGGCCTTTTCAAGAGCTTTTAAGTAGATGTAGCTCACAATAAGGTCCTCATCAGACGACCACACACTTGCAAATGATTTAAAAAAAATAGGTTTCTTGTGTGAACGGAAAACAGTCAACTTATTGTAAGTGACCAGTCGACCACAATTTATCGCGTCACGTTAGTTTTCTTGGTGGATGGAAGGCCTCAGGCTTGTTTCACATGTTCGCCGAGAATAAAAAGCAGAATCTACTTGAGTGTCGCAGCAATTCACACGCTGTATGTTGACCCATAATGCATTGCAACGCTAACTTAAAACAGCTGATTATCAATATATTTTATTTTCTAGTGGTTAAACATATATTTTAGATCATTCTACCGATGAATGTTTTCTAATTATAACGCTGTATCATAGAAAAATCCAACACATCGATACATACGCTTTAAATTAAGGCGATTAGCCCTTTTCATTTGGCGTGGAAATGCAGAGCCATGGGAACAAACCGTTATCTTCAATAATTTTTATTGTTTTGCAATTTTCTTCTCGGAAAAGGTTTGTTCAAGAAAATAAGTATGTTGATTAAGTTATATTTCTTATATACACACCTCCTCTATAATTTTTAAAGTGATCAAATATGGTTAAAATTGACATTTTTCACTAGAAAACTGCCGGCTTCATAACAAAAAATAAGAAAATGTAACAATTAATAAACATCGATACACAATCTTAGAAGGGTTGTTGAAAATATTATCATAAACATTTCACTCGTTCTCTAGAAAACTGATATTTCCGAACGTATGATTTTTCTGCAAGACCTGTTTAGTAGCTAGTACCATCTACGATTTCCGTGATCCATCTGTTCTTGTTGGCGCGGAAGGCTACTTTAGTCGGTTGTAAAGCCACGCCACGCCTTTCACCCTCCCGCCCACCATCCCACAAAATAGTTCTTAGACTTGCACTCGACAGGGCCAAGGGCAACGACAAATGAAGCTGTCTGCTTGCTTTTTGCTGTAAAGCGCAAGCGTTGTCATAATCACATGCGCACTGATTTGAGATGGTTGGTTCTGAGACTTGAATGGACAGAGTGGACGAAGTAGAGATAAGTTGAACTTATATACAACAGCTTGCGGCGATGAGACGGAAATCTTGTGATTGTATTAGAACTCACCACGTGACCACGTTTCTATTCTGCAATTTTTTTTTTCGGTGAACATGTGAATCCACAGTAACTCTACGAGGAATTCAAGAAATCATGTTGTAAAAACCTTGATCACATTTCATAACCTTTTACCATGTCACAAATTTGACACTAATTTTAATGTTTACATTCGAAACACTTCTTAACAACAAAATTACTAATACTCTTTTTTTATATGCTTTTATTTTCATACTTAATGTTTTGTCGCTTAGCAATAAGTTTGGATCAGTGTTTTAGTGAAAAAACCTCTACTTGTTATCATGTTTTATTCTAGTAACTTAATATAGTAACAATTTTTTTTTTATTAAAATCACTTGTTGTCACATTATTAAGAATTATTCTTATCTTATTCACAGGCAAATGATGTGGTAAGAGGTTTGAATCCTGACAAGGTCTACTGAGTTTTCACTCTAAATTGCTTACCACACTCCCGCGCCGCAAATGCGGATATATTTCCTCTTACCACCTACCACTTTATCCCAAGTGTAAAATATGTGAATAGAATGGACGGGTAGGTTCATCATAAATTACTCGGGCAGCAATTAGTCATACATAGGGCCGCGAGATTCAAGGGCACCCGCAGGATTTTTCTCCAGGGGCGGAGGGGAAGGGGGGGTGGACCGCGGTACGGTGGCGGGTCCGGGAAAATGTATTAAATTGAAGCCTCAAAATACTTTTTAAAGACAATTCCTGTCTCCTGAAAATAATATACAACATAAGAAAAATGTTTAAAATTTATCCAAATTCGTGACGGGACACTTGACTTTGAAGATTTGATTGGTGAATTCTGTTGGGATTCCTCGCTTATACGCCAAACTATCAACCCTAAAGTCAGCAGGTGGCCTGGTGGCGGGCGCTAGTAATTAGTCTATTAGTTATCTTAATATTATAGGCCTATATAATTCTTCTGTACGTCTGTATGTCACTGAACTCCTCTTAAACGGCTGGACCGATTTTGATGAAATTTTTAGTGTGTGTTTAAGTGGGTCCGTGAATGGTTTAGATTCACAATTGGACCCGGTAGGTGGCGCTGCAATCGGGTTCTAGGAAAAAAAGATTNGTAACCTCAAAATTTCACCCCCTCAATATTTATAATAATGAATATAATATTAATAATTGACCGTTAAAACCTTCAATTATGCCACCCAAACGAAAAGCCAAAGTTCGGGCAGGACAACGTCTGTCGTGTCCGCTAGTATTCTATAACTCTGTTGGCTGGGGGCACTGTTTGAGCGCTAGTTAAGAACACTGTTCGGCGGGATTAGCCTACTTCTAATACTTATACAACCTTATAATCGCAGGGGGTCAATTAACTCCCCGGCCCACCTCTGCGGACACCCCTGCCACCTGTTTGACATGTCTGCCAAAGACCATGTGACCACTGAAGCGGTTCTATGAATTTATAGAAAATAAAACATGTTTTAGTGATGTTTACAGTCGTAAAAAAAAAGTTACTTCTTATCTAAATCGGGCAGTACGTTACGTTGCGGCCATCACCAAAAATATTGAGTGAAGTCAACTCGACGCAAAGGAACGTACGAGTCAAAAGCGCTAGTCGTGGAACACGTGTGGGTGGGCCCCTATGGGCGGTGGCCAGGAACGTGACGTAGATCCGGTCACAACCCGGGGTCTTTCCTCTTACTCCCCACACCCTCTACATTCCCTTGTGTGTGGTTGGAAAAATGGTGGGGAAGCATTATTTATACGAGGGGTTTTTCGTTTCCTGAGGTGACTTTCGGTGTGGTGTGAACTAAACATATGTAGTTGGTGAATGAATAGCTTGAATGGAACGATTCTTCCAAATAAACTAGTACATTTAGTGAACGATTGTTTCAAATGAAAGTTGGTCTTTTCTAAGTGATCTAGTTCAAAGTGGACTACAAGGTAACGTGATGGTAAATCATCGTGATTCTTCGGCTGATTTCGGTATCAGAACAGTCAGTCAGGCTTGTTTGGGTTGGTTGTGTTGGTTAATCTCTACAATAGTAACCAACTGAACTAAAAGCTGTGGTTCACGAACAACTGAACTGCAAGATATAGTTCACAAATGATTGAACTGTCATATTTATGTAGCTTGCGAACGATTGAAATACTAGATATAGTTCATGAACGACTTAATCACAATACGTAGCTCATGAACGACAAATTACAAGATATAGTTCATGAATGACTAAACTACAGGATGTAGTTCATGAACGACGATTTACAAGATGTAGTTTATGAACTACAAGACGTAGCTCATGAACGAATGAACTACAAGATGTAGCTCATGAACGACTGCATTGCAATATGTAGCTTGCAAACGACTGAACTGCAATATTTATTTCGTGAACGACTGAACATGTGAACTGTAGCTCACCAACTGATGATATCCGTTGTCTCCTCCAGGTCAGTGTGCCATTCACCAATAACTATAATCCTCCAAACGTACTGATGTAGCTAAGTAGTAGTACCAACACTTGCTTCTAGAGCGCGCTGCACTACAGCGATGATTACCTTAAACCACGGGGTTTTCTGTGTTAGCCCACAGTTCTTTTCATATTATTACATTCTCAGTCGGTGGAGCGGTCGGTGCGTAAAACCAGATGACCAGGGTTCAGATTCTTGTGCGGGTGTTTTTTATTTGAATAGTCATTTCATCAGAAAGTCGTCTAAATAGAAGTGTTTGTTCAAACCTTCAACACTGTTTTCTTTCAAAACATGAACCAGGCAGTAGCCTACTCTATAAATAAATGATGTAGACATTGTAAAAGAAACAAGGTTTTATGGTATTTCTGGCAGCTGAAAAACCCAAAAGTTGATGGTTTGGTTAAGGGAAAACGGGGTTCGGGGGTGGTCCAACAGCCCTAGAATATTTTTTTATCCCCCTTTCTCTCTCTTTACCCCCTTAGTTCCCATGAAACAACACGTTTTACGATTCACTCGTAAATTGAAGAGATATCTCGTTTATGGGCCCCCATTCCGTACCGGCCTTCAAATTTACGATGACATTCCCTTTCCTATACCTCATTTGTTTTTTTTTACCCATCCCACACAGCCTATTTTTGAAAAAAAAAAAGCTCAACATAATTTAGTTTTTTTTGGGGGGGGGGCCTTATCGCCCTGTTGGAACGCAACCTCAGGGCTATTCCCATATTTCTTTATCACTGATATGCGCCTGTTATATAGCCTTCCAGGGAAGCACCAGCGACAATATTTTTGCACTAAAGTTAAAATAGTTTTTGCAGCTTATGAACTTTTCTGTTCAAATTATGATTTTATAGAAGAATTTATAAAACCGAGGCTACCAATACTAGGCTAGTATCATTACTATGGTGATAAGCTATCGGTATTTTATTTATTTATTTGAGGTATTTAACGTGCACGTTTTGAACCAACTGATTATATCAGCACACGAGAATTTTTATGAGCGAGAGCGAAAGGTCCTACCAATTTTTCCGGGAAAGGTATATTCTAGGGGGTTCTTTTACATGCCACTACCGACAAGGGGCCGACGGCTTTACTTCCCCTCCGAAAGAAGTTGTGCTACGGATTTTTATCACTCAATAAGAATCCGTCGACCCCAGCTGGGTTTGAACCCACGAACGGTGGGTCCTGAGGTGAGAACTTTACTCCAAGGCCCCCGAGGTCGACCCCGGGTGGAACGCGCTCTATTTAGTTTTGTGCTTTCATTGCTTGCAAGTTTGTTTTAATTTAAAGTGATTTTTTTTTAGAATTTTTATAGATAATTTTTTGATAATCAAAGTCTATGCCTGTACTGACACTGCACTGACTGTACTATAATAATATACTAACTATAACAGTTTCTTGTAAACACCTGAACAATGGAGCTGAAGTCAAAGGTGGATCCAAAGACTGTTGTGAACGGGATTGGTTTTCATAATGCTTCTTCAAGACTAGACTTAATTTTTTTTTAAATAAGGATTTTAATTTTTAACAATTTTAATAAAATAAAATTTCTAGTTTATAAAAATAATTTTAATTGATTATAGTTATAAACTAGAAGTCCTGTCAAAAACACCATTTTGATTACCAAATATGTAATTTTATTACAGTAAAAAACATAAAACAAAAAGTCGCTGTCACAAAAGTAATAAATATGTACAGTACATGGGACTAAAATGATTTAGTATCAATAGAAAAAATATGTATTTTTCTCCAAAAACTTTGCTACCATACTAAACCTAGTAATCTAATTACTGGAAAAATTTAGTTTTAAGCCACTCGCTTGGCTGCTCATTAGAGATAAGTTGAAAGAGTTATTGGTTAGGTCATGTAGGCGATAGGACGAGGGAGATGTTAGTAATTCTCTACAACATTCAGGTATTGCTTTCAATAGTATTGATGACTTTCTATGGAGTGGGCGATCTTGGGTGATCTCCCCCATTCCACCCCCACTTCTCCTCCCCCCGGGTTTGCCATTGGATGAAGGGGGATGACACATTTTATATTATTAAATCCCAAATTAATGCAAAGCCTTGAGCAGGGAGTGCGGCTGTACCCTGGACTATACTGCCGGAATTCCATACCGTGCAGCGTCGCAACATGCAGGGGGACAAATTACCCCGAGGGGGCTGGAGGTGTAATGGGCCAACATGATTTTGCTCTTTGGGTGCCTCACCCCCACCCCGCCCTGTGTGGAGGGTGACAACCCTTGTAGAAGAAGCGGGAAGTATTGTTTCGTAGTCGGGATTCAGGTGACAGAACATTGCGTGAACAGGAGGGATGGAGTTTACTGGTGTTGCTGTGGTTCTCTGGTGTTGCTGTGGTTCTGCTGGTGTTGCTGTGGTTCTAATGGTGTTGATGTAATTATACTGGTGTAGCTGATGTCATACTGGTGTTTCTGTGGTTCTACTGGTGTTGCTGTGGTTTTACTGGTGTTGTGTTTCTGCCAGTGTTGTTGTGGTTATACTGGTGTTGCTGATGTCATACTGGTGTTTCTGTGGTTCTACTGGTGTGGCCTTGGTTCTGCTGGTGTTGCTGTAGTTTTACTGGTGTTGTGTTTCTGCTAGTGTTGTTGTGGTTATACTGGTGTTACTTATGTCATACTGGTGTTTATGTGTTCTCTGGTGTTGCTGTGGTTCTCTGGTGTTGCTGTGGTTCTACTGGTGTTGCTTATGTCATACTGGTGTTTCTGTGGTTCTACTGGTGTGGTCTTGGTTCTGCTGGTGTTGCTGTGGTTATACTGGTGTTACTGTGGTTATCTGGTTTTGCTGTGGTTACCTGGTATTGCCGTGGCTATACTGGTGTTTCCGTGGTTCTTCTGGTGTTGCTGTGGTTCTTCTGATGTTTCTGTGGTTCTTCTGGTGTTGCTGTGGTTCTACTAGTGTTGATGATGTCATACTGGTGTTTCTGTGGCTCTACTAGTGTTGATGATGTCATACTGGTGTTTCTGTGGCTCTACTGGTGTTGTTGTGGTTCTACTGGTGTTGCTGTGGTTCTTCTGGTGTTTCTGTGATTATACTGGTGTTGCTGTGATTATACTGGTGTTGCTGTGATTATACTGGTGTTGCTGTGATTATACTGGTGTTGCTGTGGTTCTACTAGTGTTGATGATGTCATACTGGTGTTTCTGTGGCTCTACTGGTGTTGTTGTGTTTCTGCCAGTGTTGTGGTTATACCGGTGTTGCTGTGGCTATACCGGTATTGTCGTGGTTCTTCTGTTGTTGCCATGTTTTTATTGGTATTGATGTTCTTATATAAATATTTTAAATCTAATCTCTCTCGTGTTGTAGTTCATTATGTCTTAATTGACATATTTCCACTAATAGTTGTATAGTATATCTTTGTTATACTGTTATACAAACGCAGCTTTATGCAGTCCTGATAACTTTATACATAAGTTACCAGTATATATTTTAGTTGTCAACCCTGAATTAATTTCATATCAATTAATATAAATAATGTATAGGATGTATTTTTTTTTCTGTTACTCCTGTACTAGCTCACGTGTTGAATTGTTCTCAATAAAGGTCGAATTAATGGAGGTCACAGATTACAATTGCATCAATTTCCTTGTTGATCGAGCTTAGCTGAAAACTTGCGTTCGTTAAAGTTCACTATTGTTCGAAGCCAAGGATTCATTTGCATGGATGTTTATAAGAAACATCATATCTTGTTTTTTCATTTCCTTTTAATCATTCGCGTTTAAGGTGTGGTGGAAGAAAACGTGATTTAAGTAAGCTTAAGATTTTTAACTTTAACTTTCTGGCCAAATTAAACCTTAAATTACTTCAATAGACACATTTAGTATTATTTTCTGCACATAGTAATATCAACATTAGTTTAATACTTGTCATATTACACGTACTAGAATTTGATGAGAATTTTTTCAAGCTAAAAGAAAAAGCTGTTATTAAATTATAGGACACTCTTAACAGTTAATCAACAACTTTTGATATCACCATGTGAAGCAAGTTAAACTCTATGTTTCTAAAAGCCCAATTTGATTTATTTTTGAAAAAAAAAGTTTATTTAAAAAAAATAAAAACTTCAAAAATATTGCCCTTATCTCGCCTTTCCTTCCAAACCACCTCAACCCGTAATCCCTACCATCCCACCTTAAAAAGGTATTTTTCTTTATTATTTAAAAGGTTTATATTCCAATTTAACAATATATATAACATATATACAAAAAACTGTTGAAATTACTATCCGTAGAAACTAAACCAATCGTATCTACATAAATAATATTTTATTTATCATGACTTACATAAATTTTTGCTATAAAAACTCCAAAAAATACGGGTATTAACTCGCGTCCATTTCCGTTCCACCTTAATGTAATATATTCATGTCATGTAACACCTATTTTATTATTATTATTTTTATTATTATTAGGACTACTATTATTATATCCGCGTCCCACTACCCGTTTGGGTTACTATAAATGCCAGATTCGTAAATGTGCTAAGGATGAGAAAGGTTAATTTTATACAAAGTGTATTCGCATTATCGTGGAAGGAGAATGAAAAACAATTTGAGGAGGTGAAAGAGAGACAGCTCGATACACAAGGCCTGTATCTGAATCTTGGACTCTCTATCACAAGCAAATCAAACTAGACGAGACTGACACCTTAATTCACGTGGACAGTGGTGCGGGCTATGAACAGGTAAAATATATTATAGTTTCTACAAAAATAACTAAAGTCTATCTTATAAATATTTATATAAATGGATAATTTTCTCAGTTCCCGCTGTAGACATCGGTCTACGTGACAACCAAATTACTCTTACTAATGTACAGTCCAATTTTCATAGGAAGGCCCCTTTCCGACAGCTAACAAATTTACTAGATCTATATTCACGTATTCATACGTCAAGTCATGTGATCTCCAGCTGTTACTTTTTATAGATATTATACATACCTATAAAATAACATTAATAATATTTAAAAAATACTATCAATTTCTTACCTCAATAAAAATATATTTGTTGTTTACTGAAAGGCCCTTCCCATCAAAATCGGACTATGTTTTCAACGCGTCATTAGATAAAGTGAGAACATAATCTATTAACACGTATATATAAACAGAAAGAAACGCGTTGAGTTGTTGTATTACGTAAGGAATGTCCGTAACATTGGATACATTTTTAAATTTATTTTTTACCAAGGTCATGCTGAACTATTGTTTTTCACGTGTCCAAAATTATTAATTACTGTAATTACACGTACACGGTACTTTTTAAGACTATTCGTGGGACCCATATGCAAGTCAAAATACTCTTGAAATGGAATACCTAATAAAGCGTAATAAATAATAGGAGGCTATTAGTTACTACCATGATATTATTTCCTTATTTGTGCTGATATATCAAATAGCTACCGGCCTTTTGGTATAGTGGGCTAGCGCCGCTGCCTACAGATATAGAGGTTCCCGGTTCAATTCCCATAGGTATTTTTCACGAAAGGGGAATTATTCCAACGGTCACCATGGTCTGGCTAATTAAGTCAAGCTAGGTTTAAGATCATTACTGGCTCCACTCCATAATAACTATCATCTCATTCAGGATATGACGTGTAGACAACCTCCGAGGTGTACCATGGACAACGTTCTGTTCTCACAGATCGACTAAAAGTCTATATACACGGGGATAGAACTAAATGCTAAATCTCTCACGGTAAAATACGCCATACGCTAGGAATAAAAGTTTAAAAAATAATCAACTGGCAACATATGGACGTGTACACGATTGTTCGAAAAGAAAATGATTTCTTATCGACCCAATTGTGATTATTTCATTCTAATTTGTTAATAATTAATAAACAGTATATCCACTTCGGTGATCGAATGGTCTGAGTTAGTGTTTATTAAACCCTCTCCAATCGCCTACACCTTTTTGGGGCTATTTTCTAACCATTGTACCTATTTAATTTCTTCGCTATAAAAAAAATTAGTGAAAAAACTACCTGTTGTCTTGTAAAATTGTTTTATAAACAGTCTTGTAAAATTTTAATAAAACGATATTGCGGGTACATAATGGTAATTTCAAACTTTATATGACAGTTTTGTGAGTACTTAAACAAGGCCGTGACAGAGGGAAAAACATGTTTGTAAAAGTCCGTAGTATCTCGTCAAAATACGCAGACTCACTGTTATTGAAAACTATTTAAAGATTAATAAAGCTGAGTGGCGTGTTGCATACGCCCTGAAATCCTTCTCGTACCTCAAGAAGTACGCGTACCACAATTTGAGAAACACTGGTCCAAGGCTTCACTCTCGAAAAAAACTGGACTACCGTTGACAGGAGGTCAGGGCTCGAATCCAAGCTTAGTGTACTTAAGAAAAAATACAGGGTCTGCAAGAGATGGAAAGAAAGGGTCTGAAAAGTTTGGAAAGAGAGGGTCTGTAAGGAGTGGAAAAAGAGGGTTCACAAGAGGTGGGAAGAGAGGGTCTGCAAGAAGTGTAAAGTGAAGGTCTAAAATAGGTGGAAATAGAGGGTCTGCAAGGGGTGGGGTCTTCAAGGGATGGGGTCTGCAAGAGTTAGAAAGAAAGGATCTGCAAGAAGTGGAAAAAGAGAGTCTACCAGGGGTGGAAAGAGAGGGTCTCCAAGGTAAGGAAAGAGAAAGTCCGCAAGGAGTGTAAAGAGAGGGTTTGCAAGGGGTGGAAAGAGAGGATCTGTAAGGAGTGGAAAAAGAGGGTCTGCAAGGTGTGGAAAGAGAGGATCTGTAAGGAGTGGAAAAGGAGGGTCTGCCAGGGGTGGAAAGAGAGGGTCTGCAAGGGTTGGAAAGAGAGAGTCTGCAAGGGATGGAAAGAGAAAGTCCGTAAGGAGTGTAAAGAGAGGGTTTGCAAGGGGTGGAAAGATAGAATCTGTAAGGAGTGGAAAAAGAGGGTCTGCAAGGTGTGGAAAGAGAGGTCTGCAAGGGTTGGAAAGAGAGGTCTGCAAGGGTTGGAAAGAGAGAGTCTGCAAGGGATGGAAAGAGAGGGTCTGCAAGGAGTGGATAGAGAGGGTTTGCAAGGGGTGGAAAGAGAGGATCTGTAAGGAGTGGAAAAGGAGGGTCTACAAGGTATTGAAAGAGGGGTCTGCAAGGGGTGGAAAGAGAGGGTCTGCAAGGTATTGAAAGGAAGGGTCTGCAAGGGTTGGAAAGAGAGGGTCTGCAGGGGGTGGATAGAGAGGGTTTGCAAGGGGTGGAAAGAGAGGATCTGTAAGGAGTGGAAAAAGAGGGTCTGCTAGGGGTGGAAAGAGAGGGTCTACAAGGTATTGAAAGAGGGGTCTGCAAGGTTTAGAAAGAGAGGGGCTACAAGGATTGGGAAAAGAGGGTCTACAAGGAGTGGACAAATGGTGTCGTTGATTGACTTGCATTTGTAGGTATTTACCACGTGGAGATGAGAAATACTCCATTTCGGATGGAGATACGTGTTTTTTCACCCTGCTTTGAGCTCCATTGTGATAATGACCTTGTAGTCTGCGCAGTATTACGTCACACTGTTCGACAGCTAAGCTTGTCAGACTGCATGACGACGCATTTGCAATGTAACTGTGCACGTGGCATTTCAAAACTGCACAACAATATCATCTACAGTCTGATACCGATTGGAAGGAGGCTTTCACGACAGCTATACAAGCTCATGGTTCAACTTTGTCGTATTCACACGTCAAGTCCTGCAATCTGCAACTGTCACTTTGGATAGAGATTATCAATACCTTGAAAATAACACTAATACTTTATTTAAGTGTTATAAATGTTGGCCGTGATAAAATAATTTTGTGTTTTATAAAAGTTATATATATATATATAAAAACTAAAATTAAATATTTTATAAGGTAAATTGATGCTAGACTATTCTTATATTTAGTTCACTTTATTTAAAATTATCAGTAACTAAATTAAGTTAATTCTACTAATCAAAACAATTTAAAATTAAAATTAAACTTAACTAAACTAATTAAACTTAACTTAATTAAACTTAAGTTAATTTTACTAATCAAATCATTTTAAAACTAAAATTAATCTTTTATAAAACACAAACTTATTTTATCACGGCCAACATTTATAACACTTAAATATAATATTAGTGTTATTTTCCAGTACAAATAAAGAGTTTAATTTTTATATAAAGGATATATATATAGGATATATATATATAGGATATATATATCCTATATATATATATACTATATATATATAGGATATATATCCTATATATATATATACTATATATATAGGATATATATATCCTATATATATATATCCTATTAGAACCCCATTATGATTGTTGGCTACTACGATTTCATAGCTAACCTAACCTATTTGGTGATTTGAAAACTATTTTTTTTTAAAAGTGGGTATGATTTTAACAAGACGCATCTAAGCACTCCAAGCACCATCACACTTAGGGCGGTATGCAAGAACGTCGGTGAATGCTTAGCGGACAGATTTTATCCATGACAAAGAATCGAAACAGATTTGGTGCAACAAAAACCTGTCTGAATTCTTAAAATTATTACAAATTCCCATATTTTTGTGTTTCCTCAACGATCATAAAAATAACTTTAGGGTCGCACAGTTTGATGGTTCGTCATAAGGTCCATAGGGCACCATGTGGCCTGCGAACCGCGAGTTTAATACGCCTGAATCAGACCAACTCTCCTAATCAGAACCTCACCCAAAAGAGGACCAATATGGGACCTCAACCTTAAACCTTGAACACAAGCCCACTACAACGTGAGTTCCGTCTATCTAGTTATCAGAGTCCAGCATGTGTGATAGGGTGGGGCCTGATGGGGGTGTGAACTCAGGTGTGTTCTATCGAGAGTCACGGTGTACCTCACGTGACCAGTGACCTTTACAGGAATATACTTTGGAGGAGAGGAGTTCAATCCACACAGTAGTCAGAAAACCCGCCTCGGTGGCGTAGTTAGCTAACGCGCCAGTCGTGTTGAGCTAGACCACCGAGGACGGGAAGATCGAGGTTCGAATCTCGGTCGGCAGAACTGAGGGCGGTTTTCCTAAATGGTTTTCCACTCTTCCTCCACGCAAATGCGGGTTCACTTCCTCTAAATTCAATCTTCCCAATTCCTAATCCATTAGTGTAATTAGTACTTAAGCGTATTGCCCGAACGGGTAGTAAGACGCGGTGCTAAAATTAATTAGTAGTCAGAAAGAATTTCAGTGTGAAATGGTGGGGCTGTAAGGGGGGGGGGTCATAAAGATCCTTAAGTTTCCTGCGTAGGTAGTCGAGATATTTCCAACCAGATGTACTTTAGGTTAAATATTGACATAACCTTTAACAGAACACAAGTTTGTTGTTTACTGGTATGAACATACAACTATTTTCTATGACCCTATACATATAGGGGCCTATAGATTTGTAAACATAGTTTAAAAATTGTAACTAGTTTAGGAGCGTAGAATGGAAATTTGTGAATAGAATTATGTCATTTAATATAACACAATTGTATTGTCATTTGTATTTTCCTCCTCCCTTGTTTGTTCTCCCAATGCTGGACATATCTACCCAGGAATGTTATAAGCTCACTTGGTTCCTGGAGTTTAGATTATTATTATTAGCACCGCGTCTTACTACCCGTTCGGGTTATACGCACTTACGCTAATGTGTAATGGTAGTGTGATTGTGAGATTAAATGGAGGACCTACAGTTTAACGTGGAATCCGAACCACGGTGGAG
>CABFWO010003862.1:32053-71119 GCA_902155825.1 Timema genevievae | reverse complement strand
GAAGAAAATCTGATATCCCGAATAAAAATCTGTTCCCGAGTTATTTTAGGCACATCTATCTTAAAATGATTAAAAATGATTATATTCAGCTAATTAAGCTCTGTCTGTTCAACCCGTTATGGTAAATGACAAAATTGTCGTAAGAAGTTTGGTATTATTGGTATTGGTATATCAAATAAAAACATTATCTTTACTTTAAAATGCGGTATCGATTTATGCTATAGAATGTACTAACTAACGCGGTATCGTTTTGTTTATCTATGGTTATGAAGCTTGGAGAAAGAGAAGAAAGGGAGTTGGTGGACCGTATTGATGGGAAATAGCAATACATGTAAACGGTCAAGAACAAGCGGAGTAAATAAGAGATTTTAATTAACTGTAGGTAAAATTTAAGATGGAGTAGGATCTTCCAATTCTTGGCAAGGCATAACCTATGACTCTACTGACACACACTCCGCTACTTCTTTTATACTCCTACACTTAATCCTGATTTATATTGTGTAGTTTGTTTTTTTCTTTATCTCTACCTCTATTGACTAACAACCTCAATATGTTCATCGTTTTTATTGTAATACTTCCTGTGTCAATCGACAACTTGAATTTATTGATAAAATCTACATTAACGCGAGCTAAGCCGGGGACAAAAGCTAGTAGCCTATAAATAAGGTTTCTTAATCCAACTTCAACCCAGGTAGCCCTACATTATAATGTGATAAAATTATCTGTAAATAGTAGAATATGACACTTTAACAAAAATCTATGAAGATTAAAAGCATACAATTACAAAAACATTGTTTCTTTATTGCCATGCCCTGTGTGAGATACAGTATAACTTACTCTAATCTTTGCTTAGAGTGGATGATAGTTTTGTGTGTCCAAAAGTTTAATAAAATGAAGGGATTGAACTATTCCACACCCACTTAAACGCAGTGATCTACATACTATACTGAATGGACATAAACACACCCCTTGCAACGAACCAAATCGTGGCGCTAAAATTTGTCGTCTTATAAGCTAGTGAGGGGACAGATTTAACGGTTTATTTCAATGTTATTTTGCAAAAATATGTGTCTTGTGAATAAATTTTTAAAAGTGAAGTATTAATGTATTATACCCCACTTGACTGATGAAACATTTACATTAAAGGATAAACAATTCGATTTTATAGGTAATATTGTACATAATAAGAATTAAATCTTTAATATATTAAAATATGTAGCTAACGCCCATGTTATTTACGTTTTGCCAATACTATAATATATTTAAAAATTGGTATTAGCTTATATAATGGTTTCAGAAACAATATTATATTTAAAGTTCTATAACCAAAGAGACAAAAAAGTTCTCTTAAAACTTAATTAAATTCTTTTTAATTTGGAACTTTGTGTAATAGTTTTACTATTCCTGTTATCATTTAGGTTATAGGTTTGTATGAAGTATTACATGCAATATTACAAAATATTTAAAGTTGGCTCTTAGCTTGTATGGCTTATTGATTTCAGAAGCCACATTATGTTTAATGTTCGATAACTATAATGAAATAAGGTAGCTTAAAACTGAATTACATGTGTTTGAATAACAAACTATGTGTAGTAATTTTACATTCAAACTATCATTTAGGTTATAGGGCTTGTAAGAAGGTAGTATTACTATATTAAATTATATTTAAAGTTGGCTCTCAGCTTGTATATTACTTTCAGAAACCATATTATATTTAATGTTCGATAACTATAATTAAATAAGGTCGCTAAAAACCTGATTACTTTTGTTCTAATGAAAAACTTACATGTGTTTGAATAACAAACTCTGTGTAGTAATTTTACATTCAAACTATCATTTAGGTTATAGGGCTTGTAAGAAGGGAGTATTATTATATTACATTATATTTAAAGTTTGCTCTCAGCTTTTATATTACTTTCAGAAACCATATTATATTTAATGTTCAATAACTATAAATAAATAAGGTCAATAAAAACCTGATTACTTTTGTTCTAATGAAAAACTTTGTGTTGAAATCTTAACGTTTAATCAATCATATAGACTATAGGCTTATAGAAAGTATTACTATTTTAGCCTAAATCGATTTATTTAAAGAAACAAGTCATGAGTGTTGAACTTAGTTAGGCTCTTCAAACCTTTTATCAGCAGATTTATTTCGTTTAACTAATCATACATTGATATATTTAATATATTCATTAAAAATTAGCGAACGATGTCGAAATGCCACATTTCCTTGTATGTGTATAGGAAAGAAATAGATAACTGAAAATTTTCTTCTCTCTTACACAATGGTATGCAGACGACAGCTCGAAAATTTTAGCCGCAGGTGTCCATCCAGTTATATTATAAACATCAATGCGTTAAACGTTTATTTTAGGGAGTTTAGGGTAATACGCAGGCCTGCAACCAAATAAATATGTTACTAAATTAGACAGTTGAAACGTCTAAAGCTACATGAATTTTAACATGGATCTTAAAGAATGCACTGCTATAGCTAAATAAATATTACAAACCTTAATATGCATTAAATACCTTTTTAAGGACCAAAAATGAATTTTACAAACAGCATCCTATTTTATATCAACATGTATGGAAAAAATTAGACATTTCAAGGCCCAAAAAAGAATGTTACAAATCATCTGCATTAAAGAATCCTATTTTATATCAACATTTATATAAAATGTAACCAAACGTGGGGGAAAATCTTGCATTACACACATTTTTAAGGGCCTCCAGAACCCAAACCATTTGTGTCAAGAGCACAAAGCAGGGTTCTGATGATAAAATCAATTCTTTATCCAACCATATTAGTGTGTTTGGAACTAGACTTTACAGATCTAAGCAATTTGAACAAAACCTAGACAATAACATACTTTTTTTAAGAACAATCATGTTTTACACACATTTTTAAGACAATCTAGGGCCCAACCCAAAATTTGTGTCAAGAGTAAAAAGCCGTGCCCTAATATTAAATTCAATTTTTTTTCTGACCATGTAAGTGCGCATAAGCCTAGGCCCTACAGATTTGAGCATTTATGGGCAAGAATGTGAGAAATATTATTTTTTAAGAAAAATCTTGCTTTACTCACTTTTCTAAGGCGCTTTAAGTCCCAAACCAAAATTTGTATCAAGAGCACAGATTATAATGTAGGGCTACCTGGGTTGAAGTTGGATTAAGAAATCTTATTTATAGGCTATCATACTCAACTTACCATTTGTGTCAAGAGCACAAAGCGGGGCACTGATAGTAAAATCAATTCTCTATCCAACCATATAAGTGTGTATAGACCTAGACCCTATATATCTGAGCAATTTGAACAAACTTTGGTGAGAAATATACGAGGGTTATCCCAAAAGTAAGGTCTCCGAGGGGCTGGGGGCGTAACGAAACTGTTTTGGTGGCTGTTGAACATCTGTTGTGACTAGGAGTTCCCCCACCCCTACCCGAGCATGCTCGCGCCTCCCCGTGACGCTCAGTCTGGACCTGGCAGCCATTGAGAATGGAGCACCCGTTGAACTTCACCGCCAAGTGCGAAATCCGCGCTGTTATTCGATTTTTGAATGCGAAAGGCATTACACCTGTTGAAATTCATCGCCAGTTGAAAAAAGTGTATGGCGAGTCGTGCATGGTCATCAAAAATGTTCGCAAATGGTGTAGGGAATTTATAGCCGGTCGTAATGAAATTCATGATGAGCAAAGGAGTGGGAGACCGTTAATTTCCAACGAGAAAGTTGAGAAGATCGAGGAAATCCTGCGTGAAGATCGACGGATCACTCTGGATGATCTTTGCATTTTGGTCCCTGAGGTGTCCCGAAGCACCATACACAGGATCTTAACCGAAAAGTTGCAATATCGGAAGGTTTGCGCTCGATGGGTTCCAAGAATGCTGACAGAAGATCACAAGCGGCAACGTGTTGATTCTTCCCGCGAGTTTCTTCACCGCTATGCGGATAATGAAGACTTTTTGGACTCTACTATCACAGGAGATGAAACCTGAGTGTTTCACTTCAGCCCAGAGACGAAATAACAATCGCGGAAGTGGCGGCATTCCTCTTTTCCGAAGCCGAAAAAATTCAAACAAATACAGTCTGCCGGTAAAGTCATGACAACCGTCTTTTGGGATCGAAAGGGAGTATTGTTGGTTGACTTTATGCCTCCTGGGACCACAATAAACGCTGATCGGTATTCTGAAACTCTAAAAAAAACTCAGACGGGCAATTCAGAACCGGAGAAGAGGAATGTTGAGCAAGGGCATAAGCATTCTCCATGACAACGCTCACCCACACGTCGCCCGTCAAACTGTCGAGCTTCTGTAAAAGTTTGGATTGGACATCATCAGACACCCACCCTATAGTCCGGACTTGGCACCCAGCGACTATCACCTGTTCCTTAAGTTGAAAGAAAATTTGGCAGGACAGCGATTCAGCTCCGACGACGAGGTGAAAGAAGAGGTTCAACGATTCCTCAAGGACATGGTGGCGAGCTGGTATGACATAAGAATACAAAAGCTGCCACAGCGTCTACAAAAATACATTAACCGAAATGGGGATTATGTATAAAAATAGGTAATTGTTCAAACTTTAAAAAAATGTAAAGATTATTGCAATTTTTTTTAATTAATACAAAATTAGAGACTTTACTTTTGAGATCACCATCATATTATTTTTAAGAAAAATAATGTTTTACTCACATTTATAAGGCTCTCCAGGGCCCAAAGCAAAATTAGTGTCAACAGCAAAAAGCAGGACCCTAATAGTAAAATCAATTATTTATTCAAAAATATAAGCGTTTATAGGTCTAGACCCTACATATCCGAGCAATTTGACCCAAAATTGGGGAAGATAATACTTTTTTTTAAGAAATCTATTGCATTACATATATCTTTAAGGCGCCCCAGGGCCCAAAACAGAATTTGTGCCAAGAGCACAAAGCCAGGTCCTGATAGTAAACTCAATTTTCTATCCGACCATATAAGTGTGCATAAGACTAGGCCCTACAGATATGATCAATTTGACCAAAGCTGGGGAGAAACATATTTTTTTAAGAAAAATCTTGCTTTACTCACTTTTCTAAGGCGCTCTAGGTCCCAAACCAAAATCTGTATCAAGAGCACAGATTATAATGTAGGGCTACCTGTTTGAAGTTGGATTAAGAAACCTTATTTATAGGCTATCATACTCAAATTGAACACAGACCTACATTGTATGTGCTAATTTTGTTAATTTTGATTGAAATACCCTAAAAATTAGTGTTTATATTTACCACTTTCCGCAACAGCTAAACTTATATGTTCAGACAATGTGAATTTATTCCCATTAGGCCTACTGTAAGTAGAAATGCCTAACCATTTATCCAGCTGAAGTGAAACGAGAGGGAGGTCACTGTTTAGAAATCAAAATCTTTGCTTTTATCTGTTAAATAATAAAATTCATCATGTGATTTGAAGGGAATTCTTGAGACTAAGGTAAAAAGTGATTATGTACCCGTAAACATATAAGTTAATGACTTATGTTTATTTCTATAATAGTAGGTATATAAAGAGAGCGGGAGTCCTTGTATTTCTTTGTCATCATATGACAAGTTTTATATTTTTTGCCATCTCTACATACAGAAAAAAACAAATCTCCAATGATAACAAAATTAAAATTGTAAAATAAATTATATACAATCCAAACAAATCAACAAAACTCTCATCAATCATAGAAGAACCGTATTATTTATAACAATAATATTCAAATAATGTCACAACATGGCACCAAAGTATTTAATAGGCAATAGTTATAATTTTTAATATTATAAACGAAACCACCTGAACAAAACTGAACCTTTCAGGCGTCAACACATTTTAAAATGAAATTTTGGGATCCTGAAATATTAATTTATTTTTGGAAATGCTTCCCCATGTACCAATTTTAAACTAGATCATAACTATTTTTAAAAACCAACAATTTGTAAAGTACCCTTTTATTATTATTTTAAAAGAAACACGAGTAAGTATTTATATATTTTATATATTAACTAAGTGATATTGCTGCTCTCTAGTAAACACGGAATGAGCTAAGGAGAATCTCAGCTGCTGCCATCTATCAGACAAGTAGCACCCCAATTAAATGGATACAATTGAGGATTTTGTGGATATTATGAGTATGTATACAAATCAGACTTTTTATTTGTGGTGCTTTTTAAGAAAATGTCTGAATGGGTACCATTCAGAATAGAGACAATTCAACTCCACCATTTTTTCTAGTTAGTTGATTTCTAGTTCATATTTTTTAATGTATCTTTGCATGGATATCTTGAAGTTTTTTACTACATAATAATCATCCTGAGCCTAGTCATCATGATGAAGACACCTAATTGCTTATCTATGAGATTCAGAAAAGGCCGACAGTGTGGGACACGTAGTGCCTGGAATACAAGATATTGTGGACATTCTAAAATAGTTGAAAATGTTTAGTTCTTATTCTTTCAGTTTTAGGTAAAGGGCTATGAATATGCCATGAGTCAATTTATACCTTAAAATAGGATGTACCCACCTCTGCCTTCATTTTTGCCGTTTATAGTGACGATAGAGAATCCATAGACACGTTACTTCTTCAACTTATATGGAAGTTGAGCTCAGGGCAGGAGCTAACGCGCACACATGTGAGTACGCCCCCCTTACCCCACCCCCCATTTTGCTAACGTGCGATCTGTGCCACGTTAACCGCTTCATGTGTACGAACAGGCCTATAAGGGACATTCAATCTTTTATCTATATTTTTATTTAACTTCGCGTCTTACTCCCTCTTGGTGTTGTTTTATATATATATATATATATATATATATATATATATATTAATAAAATGAAGAGTTTGTCTGCCATGAGCGTTGCACGATGTCCCTGTGCATGAACAAGTGCACCTAGAAGCAGGAGTTTTAAAATTAGGCTTAGATACGTTTAATAAATTAATTTTTTTTGGAAGAAATAGATTGAAAGATTTATTTTCTGTTTGTTTGAAACAAAGAAAAGCGTTGCGTGTTACCAGTCTCATTACCAGCCGATTGTCTCAAAGTTTATTTTTCCGTGACTGCTATTATTGTCGTAGTGAGGCACAATGGTTCCGGGGATAACGCAGCAGATGAAAGCCAATACAATGATAAAAAGTTATGTAGGTCAGTGGGCCAGGCAGAACCGACCGATGAAAACGTGGCTCGGAGGAGGAGGAGGGATGAGGATCATTGACAAAGTGACCCCCAGGCGAAGCCGCGTGAAACTATTCGGCTCAAAGGGAAATTGGCATAAGACAGTTTTATATGGTCAGTTAATCTCATTCTCAAAATATATCCCCATTAGACTGAGATTATCATGTAGTAAAGGTTTTCTGAGGTTCCCAGATAAAGGACTGATCTGTGAATTGCAGTAAATCTGTATCAAACTAATCAGTGGTGGCTCGTGAGGAGGGACTGAACCTTAAGGGAGCCTGCGTGCTCTCTTAAACATAGTCAAACAAGGTATACTAAAGTTTACCTTATACCAGCCTTATACCACACTGGATTAACTTAGAAACTACACATATAAAAGTATAACACGTACAAAGTTGATAAAAAATGTAAAAATTCACTTGGTTTGAAGTAGAAAACTGTCTATCTTGAAAACCTCACACATACACTATTAAATAAATTAAATGATGCGGTGCACGGCGCACAAACTTTCTCCCGCTTTTATCTTAAAATAGACATTTACAAAAAACTCATAACATTTGTGAAACGAAATAATACAACTATACATTATAGTGGAAACACTACACCAAAGATCATAAATGAAATAACATACACTGTTACTTAGTTACTCTATGTCATTAGAAACTAGGAACACTGTTACAGAAATATTGAGAAAAGAGAAACATCTTTGTCCACCAAAAAGCATAGGAATTAAATTAACTTCCAAATATCCGAATTAAAAAAATATAAATATTTACTTATAGCTGTTAAAGTATCGTTCAATCCTCGGTCCCGGCACAGATTTATCTGATTGCCAAACCCTTCCTTCACCTCTGACAAGATGTGTATTAATCACAACTAGTGGATGTGTGGAATGCCAGGCCTCCACCGTGGTTCGGATCCCACGTTAAACTGTAGGTCCTCCATTTCATCTCACAATCAGCCTACCATTACACATTAGTGTGTGTGTAACCCGAACGGGTAGTAAGACGCGGTGCTAATAATAATAATAATAATAATAATAATAATAATAATAATAATAATAATAATAATAATAATAATAATAATAATGTTAAATTAATGGTTTTATAAATATATATTTCAAATAAAAGAGTTTTATCTCTAATAGTACCACAACTTTACAATGATAAGTTATTTCATATCTCAAATAGTTGCAGAAAAATGATGAAACCTGGAAAGTTTACCCTATGTAAAGTCCCGTTAAAAGTATTTTCATAAGAAAATGAGAATTTACATCTGGTTTATAATGATAAACAGTGTCTAGGTATGAAATTTAATCAATATCTTTAAAGCGAATTTCGAAAAATTGATTTATTTTCTAAATTTATGGTTGTATATCTAATTCCGAAAACCCCTCGGGGGTATTAAAACCCCAGATACCAAGTTTCAGCCAAATCAGTAAAATAGTTTCGGTTTTAGTTCGAGGTACAGACAGCATTGCGTAAACCACTCTTTTGGTTTAAGGTGGTCATGAAACGTCGACATTCATCAAAATCATGAGCTCGATTTTTTTTGACGATCATAATATTTTCTCTCCGAGGTGTTGAAAAAAGGTAAAAATATATAAATAGGTTCTTAAAATTGTATCGAGAACTATGCATATTATATATATATAAGAATTTGTTGGCAAGTAAGTTTATTGTTTGAAAGAAAAATCTTATTTTATATTTCTGTCCGAAATGAATTTTTCTATTACTAGTTCGTTAAGGACATTTCCTACCTGTGACGTCAAATAAGGATGAGATAGGACTTCCCATGTTAGTTTATTTACCTTATATTAAGTGAATTTTGAAGATATATTATTGAAACAAAAAGCATAAATTTGTATTCGTACGGCCTAAATTGGAAGGCGCGTTTGCGTGTTTTTGTGTTGTGGTTTGCGAATGACAAAACGAGTTTTGCATGTTGTTGTGATTAGCCTATAAACAAGTAGAATAGAGGAGCTGACCACATAAACATTGTCAACATTCCTTAGTGAGAAACTAGGCCAGAAGCCAAGATAAAATGTAGAGGATTCAGCCATCATGGCTGACTAAACATCATCGCAGTCTAGGGGTCACTCTGCCCAATTCGGAACTATGCGGGCTAGGACGCCTGTCCATCAGTATTCGTAGAAGAGGGTTACCACTTGAGCCCAAGTTACCGTGGTTCGGAGACCGTGTAGGGACTACCTAGGTGTCAGACATGCTATTGGTAATCCTAGCAACACCTCGTTTTGACATAAGCTTCCAAATATTATTTAGGTTCTTTCATCCTTATATCACGATTAACATCACATTTTTAATAGACATAGTAATACTAATAAAAACCTTAAAAATCCAAGTCGAACGTCAATCACGGACCCACAAAGGTGTACACAATCCCCTCCCCCTGTCCTCGGCCATAGCACATTCTGACAGATACTACGCCCACGTTTAGGTACGCGAGACGGGGGATTAAAAATTCTTAATTAATTATAAAAATAGTCTTACATTGTGATAAAATTATTATTTTGATCTTGCAGTAACTTTTTTGTAAACTTACTTTTTCTGAATCATCTATGACTTAGGCCATTTGGCTTTGTCACGAAAACGGCCTGTAGGAATTATTCCTGCCAGGATGTAGACTAAAAATGTTCGTTATTACATATGATGTCTATCTAGAATAGGAAACAAGGAAAAGGTAATTTTAAAAAGCAAATTAATATTTTCAAGGCGAAAATATTAGAGTGATTGTGTAAACTCGTCAGAGAAATAGGAGAAGTTTTATCAGTAAATAAACAAGAGGCCTCCTATGCTGATCTACTCATTTTCTTCCCTATATTCTTATTTCGTACATTGAAATCTAATTGTGTTAGCGTTTAGAATGTTTAGGTGCGTCAAGTTAAGATGCAACTCTCTTTGCGAAATAGCTTTGAAATCTCAAAGTAGGCAACGCTCTTAAAGTTTGGTATCTGGATAATTATCGACTATTCTATAGACAACATGGTAAAAGCGTTTATTAATCTTTCTTCCCTCATGGTGTTTCTTAAGTAGGATTTTATTAACTTCAGAGTGTTAAAACACTGCTCACTTTCCGATGTAGTCATAGGAATAGCTACAAGAATTTGTAAGGGGCACAGTAACTAGCGCATGGCTGCCAATATAGAGACCTAACAGAAGAGTGCGCGCGCACCTTTAACGTTTTTTCACCTTAAATATTCATGAAGCCATCTATTTTTGAGCGCCTTCCTCCGGCCGTCACCCAAAGCCACCATCCTGGCACCCGCAACTTTTATTGCCATTTACCTGCCCTCTGACCTTCCTAAAAGGCTATCATTTTATAAACTGTGTCACGAATGTTTCAATAATATAATTAGAGTCAGGAGAAGATTGGCATATGTCTCAAATAATGCCTCAGCGTAGAGAGATATGTTTAGTGATTTTATAAGGTTATTTTTAACGTGCATGAAAATTTCACTTAATTTCTCTGAAGATGGTTTCCATTATATGAACGTGCAAATGCCGGCACATTTAATATAAATACTACCTTCCTTATCATTATCCAATTTGTGTTGTTTTTAATGTCAATAGTTCAAATAGAAAATAAGACATGAAGCACCAAAATAAAAATGAAAAACCAATGATTTGATCTTGATGTATTGAAAAAAAAATTATTCACCGACTAAATTTGTACCAGAACTAAACTAACTAAAGAGCGAAAGTAAAGTAGGCCTACATATTTCAAAACCAAAATAAATTTCTTATTTAATTAGCTATAGTATATAATGTACAAAAACGCTTGCTAAGCCATACAATGCTAGGTTCTGTACTAATGGTCAATAGCAGTGGTTCTTAAACTTTTACTACCCGTGGCCCCCTAGATATCATTAATATTTTCGCAGCCCCCTAGTTTTTACTATAATATTAATCATTAAGATGTATTCTAAAATAGTGGATTTAGCTACTAATTATGATAAAAACAAATAAAACAGAGATTAACCAAGGGGTCGTCCATAAACCACTTAACGCTTTGGGGCGGGGGTGAGCTAGTGATGGGCACAATCGAGTAATTCTAAGAATCGAATAATTACTAGATTCTCTTTAAAAAGAATCGATTAATCGAGTAAAATTACTCGAGTAATATTTAGCAAATCATCTACTCGAATTGTCCCGTGGCAATTGGTTGGACAAAATTACTTGGGAGTCAGGAGTCTTGCAATGGAATTCGATACTAATAACAAGTCCATATTCTCTTCCTGTAGTAGGCAGTCGACACTGGCCTCCACCCCCTTATTTTCAGTTTTCACTTTACATCTACAGTCAATAGAAAGTATGCGTTTCAACAAGTGTCTCACAAAAAATTAGTTTTGTACTCTTTTTAATAATATAAACTTTTCTTTGTACGTTCATGTTAAAGAAATTGATAATAATTGTGCCTTTTTAAAAGTGAAAACAATTTTTATTGTTTTTATATTTTGTATCTTACTATAATTAGTTTCAATTTATAAATAATCATATTTTATTTTCCTAAGGAAAATTATAATCAAAATAATTAAGAAAGACAATATCTAGTTTCGTCCATGCGATTGTGAAAATAAGACTGCCGAGGTGCCGAGTAAAAAGAATCAAGTAACTTTCATCGAGTACTTTTGAAAAGAATCGGAAATGTGATCCGCTTAGCTAGTAGTATGCTTTTCGATTGTGTACTTTACATCTGCGAGTAATTTGTATTGAGAATGCATGTGCAACGTTTAAACCATAAAGGGTCATTTTTGCGTGGCAGCAGAAACTGTTGTTGAAAAATGAGCTCTGAGGGAATCTACATTTTAAATGGAAATAGCATGGTAAACAGTCTAGCCAATAAGGTCGAATTTTAATTATCTGGTAAGAAAAGAGAAAATAAAAAAATAACACGGTCCGAGTAAAGTTACTCTGGTAATCCCGGAAGAATCGAGTACTCCCGATTACACAACACAATCGAGTTACTCGATTATTTTTACTCGATTGTGCCCATCACTAGGGTGAGCTCTAATGTCCACATGCTGTTACATGGGGGAGCGAGGGGTACTTCAAAGTGTTACGTAAAATAGGTCTTAAACTCAAATTCTAATGTTGAAAAATAATATTATTGTTCATGTTTTCACATTTGATAAACATACTTATAGATAACTTCCAATTATCTGTGGCATTGAAAATGCAAGTTAAGCACTTTTTGTTTATCAATATTTTGAATTCTTAGGTGGCATTGTCTGCCCGAGACTATGAACGCCAAGCAAAGTCGAAAACACATATTTTCATGCGGATGACAGTGACATGTTTATACTCACGGTACTTGTTTAGATTTGTTCGAACTACTGACCCCCTCACGTGCTTTTAGTTGGATAGCAGCTGTCAGTCGAAGCGGCCTTAATTTATAAGTATAGTTGAGTTTGAGTATAATTTAAATGCCTACTGCACATTCTTTTACATAGGCCGTGAATAATCACTTGTGTTTGTACAAAAACAAAAATAATTTCTTCAAAAAGAGGAGACTTGTTCATTGCTTGCATATAAAAAGCGATATCCAGAAAAAATAGTGGAAGAGTCTCAAAAAGATGTTGTAGTGACATGGAAAGAAGCAAAAGTACAGAATTTATCTCAAGGCAAGTTTGAGGAGTCCATCAATAGTGTTATTTCTTCATACCAGCAGCATGTTATGAAAAGTAAAGCTTCAAATATCATTAATTATTCACAAAAGGTAGGTGTATTTAAGCCTATACCTTTTCCCTTCTGATAAATCTAATGTGTATGTATATAAATGCAACTATTATACATACGTTATGGTGGCTGCATTGTCTAAATAATCATTCTCTCAGTAGACTAGACGGCCGATGTTGGGGAGATGGGGTTCGAATACCAGTCAGGTCTACTGAGGGTTGCTTTTCCTACATGGTTTCCCACTCACCCTCTATGCAAATGCTGGTAAACTTTCTTTAAAATTACTCCTTTTTTAGTATACATTTTGTAGGGTGGTATAGTCTAATTGTAGTTATTCTAATTATTGTTTATTATATTTATCTAATGGAGTAGAAATGAGGAAGGTAGAATTCTAGAGGTTATCTACCCTCATTAACGTGGAGAGAGATTATAAAACCATTTAGGAAAAGCCACTCTGAGTACACCCGACAGGTATTTGAACCTTGATCTCTGCTTCATTGACCATCTAGTCATTTTCAAGAGTGAAGCCAGGATCCAGGATTTATGTTGAAACGAAACATAAATCTAAGTATTGATAAGTTAATTAAAGTAAAGTTGTAGATTAATCCAATAATAATTTAGAAAAGTTGTATACTTGGAATTCTTTAAACAGCTCTCATATGATGATAATATGACTATAATAAAAAGTGCACAATATTAAGAAAGATGTCTTCCCCCAGCGTCAAGCATCTTTTGTGAACACTTCAACATCATGATGTAGTGAGCACCACTTCAGAAAAGGGCCATCCTAGTCAGCACAAAGTAGTGCCGTTTGGCTCTTACTCAGATCGCAAACCTGACAACCATAACATAAATATAGTAGAGGGTTTTCCTCGTGAACCTGAGGAATTTGAACTCAATGTCTTTATGTCTGTACTTGTCTGTATTATCTGTTTGTATGTGTAGCTATCCATAAATAATAATACTATCTGAAATCATTAATGTTCAGGATTTAAAATCGATTTTAAGAAGTATTAAATCTGAATCTCTCCTTTAGTATCATAAATCTTCCCTCTGAAATAATGACATTAATTCTTGGTGAGAAAAGTTACGTATAACGGGGGTTGGAGGGGGGGTAGACTAAATGTTTACATGGTGTTACATGGGGTGAGGGGGGGTTTAAAAGGTAGGAAAAAAGCGTTACGTGGTTTATGGACGACCCCCAACCTAAATGTATTTAATGGGACCCCTCCCTGCTGTTGAAAACTGTCCACTATTTGTCTGTTCTTGTTTCAATTGTATTACTTAATGCTATTTACACGCAGGAGTCTATTCGGAGCCATTTTGCTGCTTTATTTTGATATTTACTACTGTGGAAAATCCCCTTTCACATAAGTAAGTAGAAACAATGGGCAGCAGCAAATTTTGAATGTCGATGGTAAAAAGGTGGAGATTATTTGTATTATCCGTGCTTCCCCTTCCCCCATTGCCCAGGAAAATTGAAAGTCTACTGTAATTACATGCTTATGATAGTCGAATTCTTTCTTCCAAAATGTAAAATGAAAAATAGTTGACTTTAGTAATAGGTAAATAACATTTTAAATTATGATTTCGAGGGACACTAAAAAACCCTCCGCGGTCCCCAGTTAAGAATCGCTGGTATTACATTATTTAGTCAACACTCGTCCTTACATCAAAGCAAAATATTACAAAAATATAAAATTGTAACAAAACGTTCAAACAAATATAATATTGTGACAAAAAATTTCAATCGAAATATAATATTGAAATCAATTTTACTCAATAAATTTTTTTATAATATCTGGAAATATAATATAGCCTAAATGTGGAATTTTTAATAGATAATTTAAATTAAATTAAACCAGAAAACTATCTATGATTTGTAGGCTCCTGCTACTTGGCTACTAATCGCTTTATTAACGGACATAATCAAACCATTTGTGTCTTCACCACATCAAACAGAATAATTTTTACTTAACTAAATTAGATTCTATTTTTTTATTTAAGGGTGTGTTAATTACTTAAATAATACCCATAGATAATATTGTAGGTAATTGCTTTAGTAAGAATACCAGTAAACCCTTGCGAAACTTTCGCACATTCAACCTTCCCTCCCCCCTACAAAAAAGATTTAGTCTTTTGTTGGCTTGTTGAGTTTAAGTACTCAGCGAAATGTATACACAAAATAGCAAAGAGAGTTTACTCTCGGTAATTGATACAAAAATATTGTTAGATTTTTCTTTTAACTTAAAATTTAAACAAACAATGTGTTTTAAAGTAAACTGAGTATGCTATGTCAGAAGTTGGTACAAAATCCTATCCACTGATAACTTATTCATCGCTGTAGGCCTTGTATTAGTTGAGAAAAAGGTATGTTGGCAACAGAAATAATATATAGGATTTTTTATGTTGTTATTAAGTTTGAGTTTGGTGAAAATCGGACAAAATGAATGAATAATTTTTCCTCAAAATATTGTAAACCATTGTCTCGATAATACAAACCGTAAGATTTTTTTTACATTTTACCACTTAATTATTCTTAAGAAGTACTTTTTACTCCTGTTACCACACACTCTACTACCTCTTAGCTACGGCCACACTACACTAAAAGGAAAGTAGGTATAAGATAACATTAGATATGAAGAACAAAGACATTAGCAACAATTAAATAACAATATGAATGTTTTATTCAAGATAACAACAATTTAAACAATAAATGACCTGGTCTCAAAAATCCATCGGGGGTATGTTGGAAATCATATCAATAAAAAGCGCAGTTTCATCAAGCGAATGTTTCTACACGAAATATATCTTTAAGTCAACTAGGTCAGTCTGGAAGAGACAACAACTCGACCAAACTTCAATGTCAGTTTCATAACAGTGAATATTGACAAAACAACATTAAACGTTTGACTATTTGAACAAATCATTACTATAAAAATATCTAGACAGATATTTTGTTGACTACAAAAAAGAGCCTAATGGGCATCTTTGAAATTGTTACAAAGGTGTCTGCTTCACTACCTCGACTACAGACAGAATAAATAAGGTTTTAATATCATACAGATATTTAAATGAACAAGAGAGTTTGGCTTACTGACATTAAGTCAAACTCCCGCGGGACTATTAAATGTCGATACTAAAAGGTCGTTAGCAAGATATCTACTTGTTAGTAAAATATATGACGTACCAAAAATCTATTTAAACCACAAGGAATTTCAATTAAATAATTTGGAAAATTATTAAGTTTAAATCAATAAATCAGCAAAACTTTACGTTACGTTAATATAAAATTCAAACAACATTTAAATAAGAATACATTATACAAAAAGGGGAATTTATATTTACTTAGTGTGCAAAGCTCAGTCAATTTAAATTAAATACTTTTAACAAAATAAGTTAATAAATGTGGCAATCTAATATTTACGTGACTTCACTGACACTAACGCCCAAGTGGCAGCAAAATGAATTAACTATCTCATAATTAAATTTAGTTTAAAAAAAACTTTTAGTAAATAATGTACGTTGCTTATTTTGGCTTATTCCAAAAATTACATTACATTAATTCAAATTTGAATTAGCCACAATTCAAGTCTATTAAATAACATCGATGAGTATTGTAAACACAATACGTAATCATCCTGTAAATTGTCCAAGTCCAAGACAGGACTTCTCCAGACAGCGTTGAATATAAATATTTAAGACATAACTTCTCCTGAAGCGTCGAACAATTAGTGGTCTAAGACATGACTCCTCTTGATGCGTTGAAAATAATAGTCCCTGAGTTACAGAACCGCAAGGTTTAAATAGTGTTTCTAGTCGCTTAGAGTTGGGAGGGGGGAATGTTCACATTGGTCGGAGACTTCCATCGGTCATTTTTGATGAATGCAGACGAGCACGTAGTCCTTGATAAGGTTAGGACTGGCGGGCTGTCTCGATCCGGGACCTACGAGAGCTAACGGGCATGCAAGCTTCTTTGGTGACGTCACGAGAGCAGTCCCAGTACAGCTGTAACTAGCGTGCGTTCCCATATACAATTCCAACAAATTCTGTTCTGTTGAAGCTTTATAAGCTTTACACGTTGTAGTTTTTTCACAACTGGATTGATGCTATTTTGTCAACCACAATCATTAATCCCCTCTTAATTTATTACACCATATATATTATTAGAATCTAATTACTTGAATCAATTGTGTGCTAGTAAAGTTATTAATGTTAAGTACAAATTATTGACGAACGATATATGTAATTTACATTTTTACTAAATTTGAAAAAATAACTCTGATCTTAATTCTAAGCTAGAATATAATACTTGTTCCTAATTTATTGGGAAATATAGTTAGCATGTTTTCAAATGTTAAATGTATTTAAAAAACTAAAAACATGACTAAGCATCAACATAATAATTGTTACTTGTTTTACAAAGTTTGAGATACAGACAAATTTACTTGATTTTGTTAACAGAAAAGCTTCTTTAATTTACGTTTTTCGCTTTTCTTATATTGTAGTCTGTCTTTCAGAATTTTTGTATAGTTATTAATTATTATATATTACAGATTTCAATTTCAATTAGGTAACTCTTTTTTAACTAAAACTAGATAAGGTTGTTCACACTAAGTGCAATTTTTAGTGGTTAACCCACAAAATTCTCTTCACAATTGCATTTCGAGTCCATATAAAAATCTTTTTATGATTTTTTGGCCAAAAACATTTTTTCGTATAAGTATGCTTGATGTAAACACTTGAATAGTTTTAACACTAACACCAACAGTTGAAAATTAACGTTGTTAACTATAACTCTCCACCCGATTCATCACCACTTTGTTTTCTGTTTCAAGAATGGTTGTAAATGTTGACCACAAGTTACAGGACTGTTCATGTTTATTGCCTAACATTCTAATAATGTCTACAACTTTAACATGAATCGTACTAGCTAAACTTCGATTTACACTTACATATAAAAATTGAAGGTGAACTCTCTGTGATATTTATTTTAACAAAGGCTATTTATTTTATTTTCGTCATTAATGATTGTATATTCTAACTCTTGCTTGTAGTGATTTGAAAAATTTGATTTGAAATCAAATAAATTTTTACTTTTATTTTTGGAAGCACGTTATTATTATTCTTTAAATATTTTCATTTTCCCTTTGTTTTTCATCTGGTATTTTTCTCTTTTTTGGTAGAACTTTTGATAAATAAGCTGGATGGTTTTTGGATATTGTAGGAAATGATCCATCTATTAATTCAGGCCTCTCTCTCACGTTAATATTGTTCCGTCTGACCGTGTTACTTTATCTTCCCTAATTATTTCACAATCGGTAAAATGTTATTCACAAACCACAGACGTATTTGTGGGGACGAACTTATCTCTATGAATGGCACGAGTCCATTTATCTTTCAAAAATACGTCTGTAGGAAACTTGAATAGAGATTTAAAGACATCACTATTCTTAGAGTCATAATTTGATTGAAATCCGGGCACACAACATCTAGTAGGAATGACTCTTATAATAGTATAATATTATACTGTAAAAGTAAAATATAATAATTTTATACTAACACTAAAGCATAAAACAATAGTCACATTATAAACAGTCACTAACAATCGAACAAAACACAAAACTATTATGTAATATAATGTTTAGCACGTCCAAGAAACGCACCAGAATGCACTAAACACTGTGAAGTCCAAGTGGCGGGAAGGACCGCTACCATGACGTCACCTCAGTGGTGGGGGTAGAGCATGCAGGCCCGTTAGCTCTCGTAGGCCCCGCTCGATCACGCACTCCAGTGGTGATAAAGCTCTGTTTAACTGGTGTCTGTGACGTACATACATCATGCGACGGTGTTGGTGGTTGGTTTCGTATTTCCCGCCGGATGGCAGTTGTTGCCCTCGGCCAGTTCCGAAAGGATCGATTTGACCCGTCCTTGGAACTTCAGTTGCGGGTGCACCATGGCTAGTTCAACCCACTCTTAGATCTAGGATGCGAGGTGTATACTCCAGTCTTCAAGGTTGTTCTAGCCAGAGGATACAAAGAGTAAGTACATGAACAGTTTGTGATTGCGGGGAGTTTATTCTTCTTTGATATTTTTCTTAATATAGACTGAGTCTACATAGGGCTACAATATAGAAGCTTACTATTGCAGGAATTTTATTAATATTGAGGTTTCATACGGAGTGGGTAGTAAGGAAAACCTTTGCGTGAAGCTTAATATGGAGGGTAGTATTATGTAACATGTTACAAATGTTACACTCCTTAGTTTTGTTGAAATCACATTAAATTAATTTCTAATTTTAATAATTTTGACTTTCTTGTTCCATAGTTTGTTATCACTGAAATGAATGTGTTGTTACGAGAGCAAGCGACGCTTCACGTGGGTGGACCAGTCTTATCAACCCACAGATACATGTACTGTTAAGGAAGGTTTAAAGAGTAGGTTCAGTACTCTATGGGAGGAGACTGTATCATTACAAACAGTCTTATCAACTACAGAACCATGTACTGTCAAGGAATGTTTAAAGAGTAGGTTCAGTACTCTATGGGAGGAGATTGTATCAGTACATACAGTCTTATCAACCCACAGATACATGTACTGTCAAGGAATGTTTAAAGAGAAGGTTCAGTACTCTATGGGAGGAGACTGTATCAGTACATACAGTCTTATAAACCCACAGATACATGTACTGTCAAGGAATGTTTAAAGAGAAGGTTCAGTACTCTATGGGAGGAGACTGTATCAGTACATACAGTCTTATAAACCCACAGATACATGTACTGTCAAGGAATGTTTAAAGAGAAGGTTCAGTACTCTATGGGAGGAGACTGTATCAGTACATACAGTCTTATCAACCCACAGAACCATGTACTGTCAAGGAATGTTTAAAGAGAAGGTTCAGTACTCTATGGGAGGAGACTATATCAGTACATACAGTCTTATCAACCCACAGAACCATGTACTGTCAAGGAATGTTTAAAGAGTAGGTTCAGTACTCTATGGGAGGAGACTATATCAGTACATACAGTTTTATCAACCCACAGATAAACTTCTGCTTTGTCGAGCTTTATCAAACACAAATCATGACCCTTGTATAACAGTGAAATGAATAAACAAAGCTAATTGTTTATAAAGATTGTTGTGTGTGAGTATTTAAATAAGCTTTAGTATGATTCTGTGGTAGAATGGATTGAAGCATCTCTTTAGTAATCAACTGGACTGATAACGATGTTGGGGATATCGGGTTCTAATACCAGGCTGGTGTACTCAGGGTTGTTTTTCCTAAATAGATCAACATTTTTTTTCACGAAAATGTGGGTACACGTTTTCTAAATTCAATCTTCCCCATACCTGCCATATTAGCGTATAGCCTGAATGTGTAGGAATTAGTGGAGCTAAAAATATAATTAATTGTATTAAGATACAAACATAAACTTACTAATATAACTAAATTAAATCAATATTATGTAACGCAATGTTAAGATCTAGTTGTAAAGCCTCGGTCACACTAGCTCAGTGATGGGCAAAGTATGGTGAGCGGGCTGGATGTGGCCCGCGAAAGGATTCCAAAGTCCGATAAAAAAATGTGTTTTGGGACGAGGAGAAACAAGGAAATGATGCATTTCACAGTAGTTTGTTTTTATTTCTATTTTATAACTTAGTGACCAGTATCCAGAGATAAAATAAAAGCCTACGCAAACCATCCATGAGATTGGAGTGTTAACATTTTTTGAAAGTACCCGTTAATATTAGGGGACTGGCTGCCAACAATTATTAATCTCACATGTGTGCCGTTTAATGTGGATTGCGAAACAGTGAAACCGGTCATTCAGCTTGAATAAATTGAATTGCAATGTAACATACAATTTGAGCAGTTGTTTCGTAACATCCCAAAACTTGAGTTCTACAAGTCCTTATCAAAATGAAGTCTCCCCAAACTTAATATATCATGCCTAGAAGGTTCTCGCCATGTTTGCATAGTCATAGCATAAGCAAGTGTTTTATACCATGAAACTTGGAAAAAGTAGTGTTAAAAACAGACTGACAGTCACTTATGATGGATTAAATAGCAAATCTACTCTATTTATCAATTATGGATATAGCCACATCTAGGTATTGAGTTCTTTAAATTGAAAATTTTTGTAGCTTTGATATTCAAACCATCATGATATGTGGACCCGTACATTATAATTGTACAACTGGCAGCTTAAAGCCAACTATTGAGTCTATGGTGGCTGCGTTAGCCTCATGTGACAAGGCTACTAGCCTCACGTGACAAGGCTGCTAACCTAGCGTGACAGAGTCATTATTCTCCCGTAACAGGGCTACTAGCCTCACGTGACAGAATCACTAGCCTCGCGTGACATGGCTACTAGCCTCGTGTGACAGAGTCACTAGCCTCACGTGACAGGGCTACTAGCCTCACGTGACAGGGCTACTAACCTCGCGTGACAGAGTCACTAGCCTTACGTGACAGGACTACTAGCCTCGCGTGACAAAGTCATTAGCCTCGCGTGACAGGGCTACTAGCGTCTTGTAACCCAAGCTTTTAAGACACGGTGCTAAATAAAACAATATTTTAAATGCGAAAACAATACTTTTTATAGTCAAATAATGAAATTAACTAACTCTGTCTTATCAGGCAATACAACAGCTGATCTACAATAACATTATAATAGAAACACATTCATCAAAACTCATTCAAGTGAGTTCTAGTACTCAACACAAACAAAATTCAAACCAACAAAATTTAAAAATATGGCTTACAATATGGAATAAATAATATTTGTCATCAGTTTCCATATTCAAGTGTTAATTTTAAATTAATTTATACTATACAAAAATCAAATAATTTTTTCTTTAAAATTGCATACCGTAAGACTGACCCGTTTGAGTGGCCGGATCGCTTAAGCATCACTTGTTTTAGACTGGCCGGCTGAAGAGGAAAGATTGGGGTTTAAATCCCGGTTGGGTCCACTAAAAGTGGTTTATCCTAAATGATTTGCCAATCTAATTCCACGCAAATTTGGGTAGACTACCTCTAAAAATGATTCCCTTATCACCCTTACCCCATTAGAGTAATTATGATTATATGGGATCAACCTGAACAGTTAGCAAGACGCTGTGGAGTGTGACGTCACACTCCACGTATCAGGAGTTGCGCTGGTTGAACTGTGTGTTGGTCGCGTGTGACGCTAGAGGGCGGGTCGGCCGCCTTCCTCTCTGGCCTGCGCGCGGCGGGACCTCAGTTCAACTCGAGGCAGAACAGTTCAACTCCAGGCACATGAGTTCTTCTCTTTGCTCGGTCCGCGAGCGGACACGAAGAGTTAACAACAATGAGTTACAACATCATTAAAGAGTTTCAACATCATTAAAGAGTTTCAACATCATTAAAGAGTTTCAACATCATTAAAGAGTTTCAACATCATTAAAGAGTTTCAACTTTATTCATAGAGTTACAACGCTGTGACAAAAAATATATGTACTTAACAAAATAAATATTTCACTGTGAAAGAAACTAGACCGTATGAAGCGAATAGTGAATAATATTAACTATTACCTATGTTACACTGGTATACGTTCTCCTCTTCCCCATGTTCCACTGGTATACGTTCTCCTCTTCCCCATGTTCCACTGGTATACGTTCTCCTCCTTATGTTCCACTGGTATATGTTCTCTTTATAAAGCTAATCCTCTCTGTCTGAGGATACAGTGGGTGAGTCTCAGGTAAATGTTCCGGTCTTGTTAAACAGACGATCATTCAAGAGAAACGCGACCTTTCTCTTCCACATTGATCTCTTGTGAAGGTTTTAAATGATTTCTTTATTAGAGCAATCTCTGACTCAAGTCTTTATTTTATTCATAGGTTTATTGTTTGAAATTCTATTTTCGCTTCTAGCGAGTGGCATTAGAAATTCCTTAAAGTTAATCAAAACATGAGAGTGAACCCATGTAAACCTGTCACATCTTCCCCTCTCCCTGTTATTCCTCTCACCCCTACTTACTCTCTCCCTGTTATTGCTCACACCCCTACTTCTCCTCTCCCTGTTATTGCTCTCACCCCTACTTCTCCTCTCCCTGTTATTGCTCTCCCCCTACTTCCATCTCCCTGTTATTGCTCTCACCCTACTTCCACTTTCCCTGTTATTGCTCTCCCCCTACTTCACCTCTCTTTGTTATTGCTCTCCCCTACTTCCCCACTCCCTGTTATTGCTCTCACCCCTACTTCCCCACTCCCTTTTATTGCTCTCACCCCTACTCCCCCTCTCCCTGTTATTGCTCTTCCCCTACTTCCCTTCTCCCTGTTATCGCTCTCACCTCTACTTCCCCTCTCTCTGTTATTGCTCTCACCCCTACTTCCCCACTCCCTGTTATTGCTCTCACCCCTACTTCCTCTCTCCCTGTTATTGCTCTCACCGCTACTTCCCCTCTCCCTGTTATTGCTCTCACCCCTACTTCCCCTCTCCCTGTTATTGCTCTCATCTCTACTTCCCCTCTCTCTGTTATTGCTCTCATCTCTACTTCCCCTCTCTCTGTTATTGCTCTCACCCCTACTTCCCCACTCCCTGTTATTGCTCTCACCCCTACTTCCCCACTCCCTGTTATTGCTCTCTCCCCTACTTCCCCTCTCCCTGTTATTGCTCTAACCTCTACTTCCCCTCTCCCTGTTATTGCTCTCCCATCAATACTAGGTACAGCCTCGTTTTGATTGTATGCATCAATTACCTTAATGTGTTAGGGATGCTAACAGTTGAATTGAGAGGAAGAGTACCCGCATTTGCATGAAGGGATAGGGACGAACTAAATAGGAATACTCACCCCTAGTAAACTCGATGTGGAATTGAACCCCAATCTCCCGTCAGTGGCAATCTGGTATATTGCGAGAGTGACACCTTAGACCATACGGCAACCAAAACGGGTTGGGAAGGTATTTATCAAATTTTTGTCTCATCTTCCTACTGAACAGATACTGGTGTGTTTATTTCAAAATCACCCTCCTCATTCAATATTTGTATGTTAGCTAGTTTAAGCTACTGTGTCACCAAAAGTAAAATGTTTTCACTCAAGTTAATAATCTTCAAAACTAACCCCATTTGTTTCTAATAATGAGCCGAACTTCTCTCCAACGAATATTTTGAGTTTACGAAACCACTCGAGTAATTTCCTATAAGAATAACTCATAAAAGTATATTAGAACTTGTGAAGCCATTAAAAGTTTCTTAATGTTGTCTTCGAACCACTTACCCTTCCAACCTCCCTTACCCCGGGCTCAAGATAATTCCAACCCACAAGTTTATTGCCGGGTCGCCAATTAAGAGTCTAATTTATACGCTAGCTGGCGGGTAATGAAGTCAGGAGCCGAGAAACATCCTTTAACCTCTTGACTTGACTCTTGGGAGTGGTACCCATAGGTCATCCACCGTACGAGAAGTGGTATCTGACAGACAGCAGAAGGTTCTTCAATTCAAACATTTCCTGAATATCACTAAGGTCAACTTATTCGGAAATAATTATTATTTGCTTACTAATACAATACAATATCATCAGTGAAAAGTGTTAAGTATTATAGTACTTGAAATAATAAATTAAAAAATATTATAGTCACACCTGTATCTAATTATGACTCACCACCAAAATATTTTACATAGTCTTTTTAAAAACTTAGAGAAAGCCATATAAAATATTAGTTTCAAAGAAAAACTTTTCATTTTGTGAACAGTGCAACAACACAAGCATATGATGGTTAGTATGACGTAATGAACCGTTCTTGCTTCGGCTGGTTCGCCATCTTTATTTCAGGAGAGCACACCACATTTTAGAAGCTCTCGTTGGAAAACAAATTTTTAAATGAACCACAGACGCCGCTTACACAAAAAAGAAACAACCAAATGCTTATTTTATAAGATATTTTTTCAAGAATGTAAGAACGGTTAGTAAACTTTAAATTGTTTGTTTGTGAGAAAGTTTGACTGACAAAAGTAAGACAGCCCAGCATATTATATTATTGTAGACCATTACTACTAAACATGGGTATTAATAGACACCGCCCACACACTGGAGACTAGTAGCACAACATGAGGGGAACTGTGTCTTTACAAACATAAAAATAGGTCTACTTTGAATAAAACAATCTTGTTCAGTCAAGGTCGTGTATTCCAGTGTAGAGTAGGTTGCTTGTGAAGGAGATATAGCTCTAGATATAGATTGGTTGCTTGTGAAGGAGATATAGCTCTAGATATAGAATGGTTGATTGTCAAGGAGGTATAGCTCTAGATATAGAATGGTTGCTTGTGAAGGAGGTATAGCTCTAGATATAGATTGGTTCAGGGTTGAAACCTCCTCCCTCCAAGACACGCTACCCACCACCTCAAGCACACCTCACAGAACAATCCTAACATTTTTAACATGTTACATCATACTACCCCCCATATTAAGCTTCACGTAAAGGTTTTCCTTGAGAGACATACTACCCACTCCGTATGAAACCTCAATATTAATAAACTTCCTGCAATAGTAAGCTTCTCTATTGTAGTCCAATGTAGATTCAGTCTATATCAAGAACAATATTAAACAATATCAAACAAGAATAAACTCCCCGAAATTACAAACTGTTCATGTACTTACCTTTGTATCTTCTGACTAGAACAACCTTCAAGACTGGAATATACACGTCGCGTCCTAGATTGACGAGAGGGACGACCAAGCCATGTCGAACCAGCAACTGATGTTCCGAGCGGACGGTTCAAAGTGATTCTGATGGAACTGACCAAAGACAACAACTAACTGCGACTATCCTGCCGTCCGGCGGGAAAGCCATATCAACCACCATGTGAGTACGTCACAGGTGTACAAGTCAAACAGATCTATATCACCACTGGAGTGCGTGATCGAGACAGGCCTGCCAATCCTAGCCTGATCAAAGGACTACGTGCTGTTCTGCATCCATCGAAATGAACGATGGGACTCACCGACAAATATAGACATCCCCCCTTTCCAACCTCAAGCGACTAGAAACAATATACAAACCTGGCGGTTCTGAAGACCAAGTGACTTATTTTTCAACGCCTTCAGGAAAAGTCATGTCTTGGACTATTATTATTCAACGCCTTCAAGAGGAGTCATGTCTTAAACATTTATATTTGACGCCGTCTGGAGAAGTCCTGTCCTGGACTTGGACATTTGTAGGATGATTACATATTTTGTTAATATTAATTCATTGATATTATTTTAATGGACTTGAACTATGGCTTGTTCAATTTTGAAATTAAAGCCAAGTAATTTTTGGAATAAGGTGGAATAGGTAACGTAAATTAATAACTAAAAGTTTTTTAGTTTGTAGAATAAAATGTTGTTATGAGACACCTGATTCTCTTGGGCACCACTTAGGCGCTAGTGTGTGTGAAGTCAATTAAAATATTAGATTGCCACTTTTATAAATTTATTTTTGTTAGAAGTATTAAATTTAAATGGACTGAATTTTGCAGACTAAATAAATGTAGAATCCCTTTTTTTTCTTCTTATTTTGACTGCTATTTGAATTATATATTATAGTAGCGTAAAACTTTGCTCATTGATTGATTTAGACTTAATAATTTTCCAAATTAGTTAATTTAAATTACTTGTGATTTAATAAGGTTTTTTGTATGTCATATTATTTATTATTAACAAGTAGAGATCTTGTTAACGACTTTAGTTGTGTCAAGATTTAACAGTCCCGCGGGAGTTTGACTTAATGTCGGTAAGCCAAACTCTCGTGTTCATTGAAATATCTGTGTGATATTTAATTTAACCTTCTTTTTTATTCTGTCTGTATTCAATGTAGTGAAGCAGACACTTTGGTAACAATTTCAAAGATGCCCATTAGGCTTTTTTTTTATAGTAGAGTAAATATATGACTAGATCTTTTTAAAGTAATGATTTGTTCTAATTGCCAACGTTTGATGTTGTTTTGTCAATATTCATTGTTGTGAAACTGACAGTGAAGTTTGGTCAAGTTGTTGTCTCTTCCAGACTGACCTAGTTGACTTAAAGATATGTTTCATGTTTGGAAACATTTGCATGATTGAACGGATTTTCAACATACTCCCGATGGATTTTTGAGGTTATGTAAATTGTTGTTTCAATTGTTGTTATCTTTAATAAAATATTCTTATTGTTATTTAATTGTTGCTAATGTCTTACTTCTCTATAACTTATTTAGCTTACCCCCATTCTCCTTTTAGTCTAGTGTGGCCGTAGCTAAGAGGTAGTAGAGTGGGTGGTAACACGATATTTTTACTTTGTGTATTGTAGTGCGTGGGGGCAGCATAGACCCCTGTCCCCTACTTGTCTTGTTCTTCCCTCCCTCTATCCTCCCTTTGGTCGGCAAATATTGGTGGCACGGCAGCGCGGTAAATATGTCTGGCTCTGGAAGAAAACGGCCGGCTCTCAAGCAAAGCAATATATTGTCTTTTATGAGAACAAATAAAGCTAAAATGGATGTTCATGGGGAGCATTCCACAATTTGTTAAAATCGTCAAATGATGCCAAGATTTGTATATCATCTTCACTAATAGCAATAATACTACCAGTATCGAAGATCAGTTACCAAGCGCGAGCCTGATTCTACCTGCATCTGAAGAGGGTTCTACAATTCAAGACCCGTGTTGCAGCAGGTCAACTATCGCCAACAAGTTGGACTTGGGTCTCTACATTGAAACAGGAAGGCAGGTTAATAATAGGCTTTCATGTTAATGGGAGCTTATTTATTGCTGTAATGCATAATAAATATTACTAATCATTTTACGGTAATTTAAAAGAAGGAAACTTTACAAGTTGCCGTGAAATGTAATTAGTGGTTTATTTGTGTAGATACTCCCCTCCCCCACCCTCCAATATGTTTTCAAGGCAATAATAATACGTTATTTCTTTGTTAATCTGTTTGTCACAAAGAAAGGCTTTTTTGGATTATCACCTAAAATCCAACAATAGGTAAAGTTTTAGGTGGGTCGTGATTTTAGGCTGAACATTCAAATGTATGGGTAAATGGGAGGATTGTTATACTTATTCTGCAATCATTATTTTCCACTTTAAGAGTGGGCTTACCTTAGCGTGACCTTGCACTTCTTGCCATATATCAGTGCATGACTGAATGAGACTGATAATGTACAAAGAATTGTATGCATGAATAGGGCGTTATTAAACGTAATATTTAGCCATTTGGTTTTGATTAATTATTTCCCATATATAAATTTAAAAATTATTAAACAGGCATTTAATCATTATAAAATGTATTTATTGTGTGGTGTTACATAGGGTGCGTATTTTGTTCTAGGTAACATTCATTGAAAAAGAAATGACTGAAAAATGCCTTGACACCTGATTTGAACTTAAGCTTCTCATCATCAGGTACCAGGAAGTTAAAGTTCTAACCCAAGTGGCTGAAAAATGGGAAATGACTGGTTTATTCACCTAGCCAGGATGGAGCATTTGGAAATACTGTTCTCTATTTGCAACAGAAGTTGGCTATCAATCCATACCAGGAGGTAAGCTTGTAAGATTTCCATATAATAACTGAAAAAATGCAATATAAGATTTTAGGAAACATGAACAGTTACAATACCATGTGACATGTAAGGAAAGGGCTGCCAATTTTCTTGCTACCTACGTGGGTACAAAACAAAAAATTAATGTATGTACAGAGTTCTTCAAACACAAATTTTAAACAACAGGAAGAAACTCAAACCAATAATTAAGTGCATAATTTGGTGTGCTAGGGAGGGTATAGCTTTACGTGGTCATAGTGACTCTGGGCCTCTGGATGAAATTCCTAGGAAAGGAGAAGGCAACTTAAGATCTATTTTACGGTTCAGAGCTGATGCTGGCGATGAGTTGTTAAGAGACCATCTGCAAACAGGTCCTGCTAATACAACGTATATTAGCTGGCATATACAGAATGAAGTGATTTTATCTCTCAATTCTTTGCGATTGCACAAGATATAATTGCCCGTGTAGGTTACGCTAAACACTTTTCTGTTTTGTCTGACGAAACCACAGACATAAGTGGCATCCAGCAAATGTCTCTCTGCGTAAGATTTTTGGAAGAAAATATTGTAGAGGAGGAGTTCTTGCAATTTTTGCCACTTACGGATGTAATAGGAGAAAGTCTTGCGAACGTAATTTTGAAAGGATTGGCTGATATGGGTTTTAACTCGCAAAATATTGTAGGGCAAGGCTATGATGGAGCTAGTGCCATGAGTGGGTTATATAAAGGAACACATGCCATAATTCGTGAGCGATGTCCAAAAGCTCAATACGTTCATTGCAGTGCTCACTGCCTGAATCTTGTAATTACGGCAGGCTGTGACACTCCACCTATCAGGATTTGCATGAGTACAATAGAAATTCATACTGCTTCTGTAACACCCCAAAAAGACAGGAAGCACTGTCTAGTGAAATTGAGAAACTTGAGTCAACCCCAAGAGTAAGTAAGCTAAAACACTTGTGCACCACACGTTGGATTGAAAGGCATGAATCCATACGTGCATTTGTAGAGTTGCTTGAACCTATTGTGAATGCATTAGATCACATAGCTTCATGGATTGATGCAAAGGCTTCTACAGATGCTCGACTTCTTTCCTGTGCAATTTCCAAATGTGAATTCCTAGTGAGCGTTCTCAATGAACTTTCTATGAAGCCAAGGAAAATTAACATAAGAATAAATTGAGTTATTTCAAAAGTTATTTTGTGAGATAAGAGTGAGTGCAAGTTTCTTATTTGAATTTTCAGATTTTAGTTCAAAAAATAATTTTATAAATCAAATTTCCAAAATAAAATTTATTGAAACTTTTATGTTTGTATATTCTAATAGTCATAATAATTACATAAAAATTAGGATTTTTAGAAATTCTAAATTATTTTGTATATTATTGTACTTATGTTGTTGTACTTGCATTTTGCAGTAATAAAATTTTCAAATTTTCCCGAGGGGAAAACCACTTGACACCGCTTGATTGGTCAGTGAAACTAACCCCCCCCTCATAAAGGAATCCTGGCTACACCAGTGGACGAGTGCTATATATTCTGCGTATGCATTTGTAACTAAATATTAATAAAGAGTACGACCTGTACTTCTAACAAATTACTTTGAACAAGTTTTAATGAAAGTTATTGGTTTTGTTAATAGTCAACATTATAGTTTGATGTTCTAACGTTGATAACTGTCTTAAAATGGTTCAGTGATGGGTTAAGTGTAATAGCATCGCTCTTTTATAGGGGCCATTTTAATATTAGGTCATTGTTAAAATATGTTTTTATTTTTTAACACACAATTGCACAACCTTTGCCACACAGCTTGCAATTGATTAAAAAAAAAGTTTTCTCTTAACTACTCTTAAGTAATCTTTCTTTAGAAAAACAAACACATCATCACAATATCAGGTGACCTGGTGGTCTAGGGTTAAGGTGTCGGACTTCTGTGCTGAGGTCCGGGGTTAAATCCTAGGTCCAGACACATATGTATCTGATTGCCAAACCCTTCCTTAACCTCTGAAAAGACGCGTGTTAATCACAACTTATGAATGTGTGAAATGCCAGGCCTCCACCGTGGTTCGGATCCCGCGCTAAACTGTAGGTCCTCCATTTCATCTCACAATCACCCTACCATTATACATTAGCGTAAGTGCGTATACTCCGAACGGGTAGTTATACGCGGTGCTAATAGTAATAACAGTAATAATAATAATAATAATATTCATAAGATCCTATTCTTTATTTAAATATTTTAAACAAAACTGTTAAAACATTTTTATCAAATTTTTAATTTTCAAAACTAGGTTATTTGTAAACTTCCTTAAATTATTTTTTATGTGTAAAAAATAGTCTTAATTATCATAAAAAATAATTCTTAGATAGCCCAGATAGAACTCAATCTTAAAGTACTTTTTTTATAGGTACCCTTAAATTAATTTATTTTAACAAATAAATATCTACTATTAGTTTATCATGTAAAAAAGCCCCAAGTAAACAATTTTGAACATATCTGTTTAAGAAACTCAAATAATTCCAAAGTTTTCAAAAATCAGTACTCAGTTAACTACAATAAAATATTTTTAAAAAAAGAAAAACAAATATATGTCACCTTCCCTCTTAGTGGTACTAATCTGTCAGGCTGTGTTACAGCTGAGGATAAGGCTGGTGACTGGATATGTGACTGTGTGGGTCCTCAATTGAGCTAGTGAGAGAAAGAAGTATATTAAGGAATACTTAACCAATGGCCTAACTTAGACTATAGGTTGTCCTACACTGTTATGAACCTCGGTACCTTGGGCACGATGGTAACCCCTCAGCACACTTACTTACTCACTCGACGATCCAGTGTCTTAACCCACGTAGCCCCTAAAATGGGCAGAGTGGACACCCTAGAATTGATTGATACTTGATACTATTTATTTTTAATTCGTTATCTTCCTCTGAAGATGGAGCAAAAAAGGAAGTTATTCTGGCCTAGGATAACTTGGTCATTTATGAGTGAGTTTGTAAACAAGGAAAGATTTATAATGACATCTCCAAAATTACAAAGGCTACTTCTAGAAATGTATCCCTATTTGAATCACCCCATAAATAATAGTACAGCATTACAAGCCTAACCGCAGGTATGTTTAAAATCTCCACTGGCTTGGTGGAGGAAGGGTTGACTATGTTAGTGTTGATACACATGGAGTTTCAAAGCCTCCATGTGCCGAAGCATTCATGCAGTTGTGGAAGCTGCAAAATTTGGAACTGCGGTGAAATTCTCATACAATCTTGAAGAACCCATAATTATATTTTTAACTGTATGAGACATTCTTAAAATAGCTGGCGTGACCGATGGAACATTAATCCAAACCGATTATCCAAAAGAGCGTGAAGTAGTAGCATTCGTTGACTGACATGGAAATAATAACTTGGACTGTGCGGAGCTGATAAATTCTACTATGTAAACTCAGAATGGCCTATAAGCATAGACTGTACTAAAGCTATTAGAATATAAACTTGTTTTGACGAGTTAAATTGGCTGGTATCTCCAGCTCTCGTGAACCCGTACTAAACAGCAGTCTTACTGTTTAATAAAGCTTAAAAATGTATAAAGGCAGATTAATTGAAAATTCTATAGGAATTCTAAAAGAGAAATTCTCAGATTTGAACTATTTGAACTACTTGAACAATTTGCATCAGACATTTTTAGGGGTGTCCATAAACCACGTAACGCTTTTTCCCTACCTTTTAAACCCCCCTCACCCCATGTAACACCATGTAAACATTTAGTCTACCCCCCACCCCCCGTGCTACGTAACTTTTCTCATCAAGAATGAATACCATTATTTCATAGGTAATATTTGTGATACTAAAAGAGGGATTCATAATTAATAAATCTTAAAATCCATTTTAAATCCTGAACATTAATGATTTCAGATAGTATTATTATTTATGGATAGCTACACATACAAACAGATAATACAGACAAGTACAGACATAAAGACATTGAGTTCAAATTCCTCAGGTTCACGAGGAAAACCCTCTACTATATTTATGTTATGGTTGTCAGGTTTGCGATCTGAGTAAGAGCCAAACGGCACTACTTTGTGCTGACTAGGATGGCCCTTTTCTGAAGTGGTGCTCACTACATCATGATGTTGAAGTGTTCACAAAAGATGCTTGACGCTGGGGGAAGACATCTTTCTTAATATTGTGCACTTTTTATTATAGTCATATTATTCATCATATGAGAGCTGTTTAAAGAATTCCAAGTATACAACTTTTCTAAATTATTATTGGATTAATCTACAACTTTACTTTAATTAACTTATCAATACTTAGATTTATGTTTCGTTTCAACATAAATCCTGGATCCTGGCTTCACTCTTGAAAATGACTAGATGGTCAATGAAGCAGAGATCAAGGTTCAAATACCTGTCGGGTGTACTCAGAGTGGCTTTTCCTAAATGGTTTTATAATCTCTCTCCACGTTAATGAGGGTAGATAACCTCTAGAATTCTACCTTCCTCATTTCTACTCCATTAGATAAATATAATAAAAAATAATTAGAATAACTACAATTAGACTATACCACCCTACAAAATGTATACTAAAAAAGGTATAATTTTAAAGAAAGTTTACCAGCATTTGCATAGAGGGTGAGTGGGAAACCATGTAGGAAAAGCAACCCTCAGTAGTCCTGACTGGTATTCGAACCCCATCTCCCCAACATCGGCCGTTTAGTCTACTGAGAGAATGATTATTTAGACAATGCAGCCACCATAACGTATATATAGTAGTTGCATTTATATACATACACACTTGATTTATCAGAAGGGAAAAGGTATAGGCTTAAATACACCTACCTTTTGTGAATAGTTAATGATATTTGAAGCTTTACTTTTAGTAACATGCTGATGGTATGAAGAAATAACACTATTGATGGACTCCTCAAACTTACCTTGAGATAAATTCTGTACTTTTACTTCTTTCCATTTCACTACAACATCTTTTTGAGACTTTTCCACTAATTTTTCTTAATATCGCTTTTTATACCCAAGTAGTGAACAAGTTTTCTCTTTTTGAAAAAAATATTATTTTTGTTTCTGTACAAACACAAGTGATTATTCACGGCCTATATAAAAGAATGTGCATTAGGCATTTAAATTATACTAAAACTCAACTATACTTATAAATTAAGGCCGCTTCGACTGACAGCTGCTATCCAACTAAAAGCACGTGAGGGGGTCAGTAGTTCGAACAAATCTAAACAAGTACCGTGAGTATAAACATGTCACTGTCATCCGCATGAAAATATATGATTTTGAGTGTGATTGGCGTTCATAGTCTCGGGCAGACAATGCCGCATTTGAAATATTGATAAACAAAAAGTAAGTGCTAAACTTGCATTTTCAACGCCACAGATAATCGAAAGTTATCCATAAGTATATTAATCAAAGGTGAAAACATTAAACATAATATTGTTTTTTAACATTATAATTTGAGTTTAAGACCTGTGTTTCGTAACACTTTGATGTACCACACCCTCCCCCCATGTAACAGCATGTAGACACTAGATCTCACCCTCTCCCCCTCAAAGAGTTACGTGGTTTATGGACGACCCCTTAAAGCGTGCACAACTTTTTGTAACATTTTAAGAGAACAAGAGGAAAGAGGGGTACAGCAAAATATCCAAGGTCAAACCTTCAAGGACCACAACGTTTGGGATATTTGATAATAATTTTGCTTGAACAATCTAAATTTTTATTTGGCTAAATAAGGAAAAATTTTGTTTACTTTTTATATTTATCAACACATATCATACCAAGCATTCAACATTCAGACTGTGTGAATTTTGGGGTAAGAGAATACTGTATATATGAACATTATAATCAGAAAACCGTGTTTGTTTGAACATTATTTATTACAATACGCAGCAAAGTTATAGGTGTCATTTTCATTAGGAATATTATCCAAGTAAATTTAAAATATTTTATATATTATCTTCTTTGCTAAATATTTTCAACAAACTGTCCAACCATAGCCACTGTGAACACTCAAAGACAATACTATAAAATCAAACAGATGACCAATAACTAATATTATTAGATCAAAAAATATTAGCTCCTATATTATTATAAGCTAAATAGTCTATTTTAATTATCTCCATACTATTCTACCCAGGAACTGACACGGAAAAACATACTTTATTTGATGTATTAAAGAGCCAAGCTATTATATTTATTATTTACGTGTTATTGCTGCATCTAAACATCATATTCTGTAAATTAAATAATGTTAACGTGAGCACGGAACCAAACCTTGGACCTTTGGCCTAGTACACCGATGCTCTAGCACTGAGCTATCCTGGAGTCGTCCCGTGCCCAGGGTCGTTCTTCACTCATATTTTAAGACAGAGTCTGTTATGGACATGTGGAAATCATCAGCTACATATTTATGAGTGATCAGTGGCTGCGTTAGCTGATATCTCGTGATCCTAATTGACCACTCATTGATCACCTTATGCATGGGATGAATCCTGGATAGTTCAGTAGTAGAGCATCAGCGTACTAGGCTAAGGGTCCCGGGTTCGATTCCCGTGTCCAGGTGTCATTTTTCACTTTAAATAATGTGATACTTTATTTGGTTTATGTGTTTCAACTATAAAATAAATGGCACGGATCTCCGCACGGACTTTCTTGCCCTATTGTTTAAAAATGGAAATATTTACTCAAAACTCGTAATATATGTGAAACGAAATAATATACAGAAGCAAATGCAAGCATAAACTGCACTTTGTTTATGTAAAATATTTTATGAGTCCTTGTTTTAAATTTTATAATTTTATTTTTAAGGAATTAATGTTCTCATTTGTATATTTTGACCGATAAAAAAGATCAATATTGGCTTCACAAGGGTCAACACTTCATACTAAAATTTCGAATTACGGTTAAAATTTTAACATTTTACTAGGTGTTTCACATCTTAAGGTCATCGAATTGATATTCAAATCCTCATTTATAAATTTTGACCAATAAAAAATGTAAAAATTGACTATTGAGTCTAAAATAAAGAAGATAAATCATTGTTGTACAAATATTTCTCCTAAGAGGGTAAAGGAAAAATAACAAACTTTTTGAGAGACTTACTTATATTTAATTACTCTATGGCATTACAGAATTATTGCATTAAAACTTGAGTATGATATCTTTTCAACTAAAGCTCACAAAATTGTAATAATATATTTGCCAATATCTCAGAAAATATTGGTTTCATAAAAATATATTTCAAATAAAAGTTATTTATGTTTAATAGGACTACAATTTTGCAATGATAAGCTATTTAGTATCTCAAATATTTGTGGAAATACAGACATTTCCGCTCCTGTAAAGTAACCTAAAATTCATTTTAATGGAAAAATGAAAATAGCCAGCTTATTTATAATATTAATCAACGCCTAGAAACCAATTTTAATCAAAATCGTTAAAACAGATTTTTAGAAAATAGATTTTTTCAATTTTCACCCTTTATTAAACTACTCTTAATTTTAAGTTTAAACAGACACACAACAGATGGCATTGTAAATACCACTTTTTAGGGTTCGGGGGGTCATGAGACATAGACATCCATCAACATTTCAGGTTAGATTTTCTTTACGGTCGCAATACTTTTACCTTTTGTTTTCGAAAAGTTAAAAAATATAAATATTTGAGTATAGCTTGAAAGTTATTGTTTTATAAAAATATGCTTGGGATAAAATTTCTATAATATAAATAAATCTACATATTTGTGATGATAAGTAATTTCATGTCTCAAATAGTTTCGTAGATATGATCAAGAATAGAGGAGGGTAAAATCTCCTGGGAGGAGGCAGAGGTGATGTTGAAGTCAGCCAGGATAATAGTACACCCGGATACGGAGAAGATGATGGAGGATGTGCTCAAGGAGTTGAGGAATACGGGAGATAAGGGAAGAAGAGAAGTGTATGGGCAGATGGGGAAGGAGGAGTTGATTGACAGAATGCTAACAAAGAGATGCGTGTGTTCATAGGGAAGTGAGGAAAGGTATAAGATATGGGGGGGAGAGGCAGGAAGGAATTATTCGTGGTTGGTAAGAGAGAATAACGAGGACTATAGAGTACTTAAAGACTATAAGGTGTTTATATCAGGTTTGTTAGGGGTTGTAGCGAAAACTAAATTTATAAATGATGGGAGCAAAAGAAATATGGGGAAAGAAGATAAAAGTGAAGGAATTAAGAGAGAAGGGATAATTATTGGACTAGTGGGGCCAAACCTAAGAAGGGAAAGTTAAGCAGACATGCAATATATGGGAGCATCGGTAGAGAAAGAGCCGATGGAAATCAAAAGGAGAACGCTAATTAATGGGAAGGAAACATAGAGTCATATGGAAACTCGGGATGGGTCAGTCACTATTCAGGAGGTGTACGATCGGAGAATAGAGCTAATTATGGAGATGTTGTTGTCAGAAGCGTACAACCAAGCCGGGATATATAAAAAGTAAGTACACCTGCAGATAGTTGGTTTTGGACTTGGGGTGTGGAAGGGAGCATACAAACAAGAGAAGCGCTTCCACATGGCAATGAGAAGAAAAATAGTGAAGGCTATGGAGAAGCATTGTGATGACTACTACTATTGGATCGAGGACATAAAGTTCTTATTGCTAGGGGAAGTAATGAAAAAATTTCCAGACTGTGAGGCAATAAGAGGGAAATATGGCGTGAACATCGTTGATTCAAAGGAGCCCCCATATAGAATAAGTAGGAATGTTAGTGGGGAATTGTTGGTCACGACTTATGCGTGAGACGGTAATGCGTGGCCAGGCAATGAATTCTGGGAAGGACACCTGGGATCAACAGGAGATTCGGCAGCGGCCACGACGACGCTGATATCACAGATACAGTACTCGATAATCAATAAAGGGCTGAGGGCAAAAAGTTGAAGAATAACAGAGTCTCTTGGGGTAAGAAGTGAAGAGGTAGGGAAACAGGGAGGAAAGGAGGTGGAGTCGATAGTTAAGCAACAGGAAGACGAAGAAGTAGATGTAAAAGGAATATGGGGCCAGCATGGAGTAAGGGCTAAAGAAATGGAGAAAGCAAGATGGGGGAGGAGTTTACCAAATACGATTGGGAAATGGACTGCCAAGGCAAGGAAGAATGAGAGAAAGAGTGGCACTGGAGGGGAAAAGGAGGAAAAGCAAAATTAAGAGAAAGAGCAGGGGAAGAAAAAGAAAAGAAAATGGATAAAATGGGTAGGATGACCCATTCTAGAGGCCGAGTAAGGGTACGTAGTTGAAGGCGATGGTTGGAAGGTTGGAGGGTTGGTGGAGGAGGATAAATTGGAAGGGGATGGCGCTGTTGGAGATGAGAGGAAGGAGAACGAGGTAGAGGGGAAGAAGGAGATGCATAACAACTGGGAGGATGCGCTGAGAGTGAACATATTCACTAAAACAAACTCAAGAGGCACAGACCTGCATGTTGGTGTATCCTGCCTAGTCCACCTATGCCCACCTGCCTGGATATATAGTATTATTAGTATTATTATTATTAATAATATTATTAGCACCGCGTATTACTACCCGTTCGGGTTATACGAAGACATATAGTAGAACGTGGCTCACAGAATAAACAAACAAACCACTTTGTGTGAAACTAATCTTTTTCTCATGACAAGTTTTAGTCAAGAGCTTGCTTACTCCCAATGTGAAGGAGAAACTCTAACAAGAATAACGCGAGCTTCATTTGTCAAAAGACGATCATAATGGATTCAACTAATGCGCGTCAACAACAAAGAGCTTGTAGGTACTAGCTCAACTATGAGGGTTGGAAGGGGGGTGGGGGGAGTAGGACCGTTTAATGTAAATTGCTGCTAACACATCAGTCACAGAGAAGTGCTCTATTCACAAGCGCAAGTGCTGCGCCTCACGGCCCATCGTAGCAGCAGTGAGAGAGAAACAATTGAACTGTTTGTCACACAAGACTGTACTTTGTTGCGGAGCAATCTTAAGATGAAAAGTATTCTATTGAATATCCGCTGTTTCAAAGAAAGTTTATATTTTTATAAAAAAGCTAGGCGTGACCTTTAATTACGATTTACCAAATATCCACACCGTAAAGCAGATTTTTCTTTCACAGTTTTAAACATAAATGTAAAACTTTTTATTTCCAAAAAAGTATTATATTCCTCTGTAAACTATGGAGCATCGTTACCGGAAGTTAAGGAGGAACATGNCCCCCAATAGTATGCTCAAATAAGACCCTCGTATAATCTTACAGAAAACATTGAGTAATTATGTATTAAGAAAAATAGAAAACTCACTTTTGGAGCAATGCGTAAATTATTAAGAAATACCTACATTATTTAATATATAGCTTATATAAATAATAATTCCATTACCATTAACTATATTCAATAGACTGCGTCACTACTGCTCTGGATATCGTAGTACAAATACACCTACTTTTACATATTTAACAACGAACCTGCAGACCTTTATCGGGTGAATGCCAGTTTGAGATGTTAAAAAGCTATTCAATATTGCTCACTATCAGTATTTTATGTTTAATATAGTAGTGATTAGTTTTATAACTGGGCAACGCATTTTATAACAAAGTGAGGAGAAGAGACTTCACAGCACACACACCACACACACACACACACACACACACACACA
>CABFWO010003862.1:0-31744 GCA_902155825.1 Timema genevievae | reverse complement strand
ACACACACACAGAAAGAGCAGATATCAGCTTTGGTGATTTATAAAATTCATAGCACCTATAAAACAGAATACATTTTAAATGTTTTAATTTGCTTCGAAAGGTTCTTTCCTGTGATTGGGACCCTGCACCATGATCAGTTGCAGTAGGGTACCTTCCTATCCCACCCACCCCCTTCCCCCATTTTAAAACAATAATATTCTTACAATCCTGCTTGCGCGCAATCTCACAACTTTCTTCAGATACACAGCCGAAAGTTTTAGGATAGTTGTGTGTCTGAGGAAAGCTATGAGGGCTGAGAAGTGTCATCACAACTTTTACAGCTCAAACTCAAGACAGACCAACTTGGTATTTGTTGTTGTTGTTTTGTTGCTGTTGTGAGAGCACCCTAGCTTTACTTTGGGAAGGGGCTTAAAAGTTTGAGGCAGGTTTGTTTTTCCCTGGATTTGAACCGAAAAGAGTGACTGTGTGAAAGAGAGTTCTGTGCTACAGCAACCGAACTACATTTCTAACTGCAATATAAACTTTCAATAGGAGGTTAAATCCCTATAACAAGTTTCTGAATAAAGTTCAAGGTTGAAGGTTAAACCAATATTGATAAAAGTCCTTAACCCGCAAGTTCCTTTCTCAATTGTTGGGCCGTAATGGGCAGTTATACAGTTTACTGGATCTACTTTCATGCAACCTGCATCGGTGGACACGCGAACTAAATGAAAAGGCTCATTAATCTTAGTTTTATGGTAACGTAGAAGTCTGGGTTTGAATCCCGGTTTTGTAAGCTGAGGGTGGTTTTGATAATTTTCCTTTCTCCCTCCACGCTAGATGTGGGTACACTTCTTATCAACTATACCCTCGTCATCCCTACATCAGTAGCGTCATTAAAATTAGGATATCCTAAATGATGAACGGCAAACAAATATTTTCAGAAATTGTGTTACACACTTGCCAATAAATTATACTCGCAACATATTACATATGTCAAAGGTGACATGTGTTATGCACTCTAAGAAGACAGCAAAGTATCAATTTGATTGGAGCCTTCAAGTTACAGAAATAATAACTAAATTCTCCCGATATTTTTTATAAATCAAAATTAGACAGGTAAATATAGATATGTGATAAAACCAGGATGTTCTGGGTCAATCTCTGAGTCTGAGTAGATATTGAATAGTGGATATGGTAGCATCCCTTTAAGTTTATAGCTAATCTTTCATGTTTTCAAGAAAGAACTAATAATGTTTATTAATTTAGTTGAAATCAATTAATTTTATATTATTTATCAATAAGCCCGGTTCGGATTGAGGTATTATGGTAAATTATATGTCGTACAAATACTTTTTGGTTTATTTTGATATATTTATTATAAACGTAATAGTTGTAATATATAAATAAGTTATTTTATTTTATCAGCGTCAAACATGATAAGATACTATTTTTTAAAAATTCTTAAGGGCTGCCTGGAGATATATGATTTAAATATAGAATAGTGTAAGTCACTACATCCGATGAAATATTGCTGGTAATTGTTTATTAATTTTGTTTTCCCATTTCCTTGAAGTATAACTTGATGTCTCAGAGACCTTTTAAAATTATTGTATACTGTTTTTAAAAGATGAGAACACCATTGTTCTAGGAAAGATAAGCTACAGAGATAAAATCATCATAAACTACAATTAGCTATGTTTTTACCGATGTTGATCAAACTAAAAATACACATTCCTTAAAAAAAAGTTATTTTCTTCGGCTTTATTTATTTGTTTGTTATTTATTTGGATACTGGTTCATTCTGGTGGGCATACGGACTAAGACTTTTTTTTTCTAAATAAACTGGACCACTAGTTAGGAGTTTAATAAATAAATCCAACTCTACCCCCCCAGCTGAGGGGAATATTGACCATGGGGTTGGGGGTTAAATACCATCATTTATCAGTATCAAATTTATAAACAGGGTTATTAAATGATTAATTTGAAAATTATATATAAGACATATAAGGAAGGTAACTTATAGAAAGAGCGGCCATATTGGAATAGCGAGATGGAAGAAAACTCACCGTGATACCATACCACGTGAAATACCATCATCAATAAGTCTACCTGAGATTCAAACCTTTGCCTCCTTTGTGGTGAGCAATATAGTTTATTATCAGCCTGACCCCTTTTAACCACCTTTGAGTATTCCATTAACTAATAATGGGTTGAATTTTTATTTTCTATAATCAATAGCTCAGAGCATGTGAAGGCTGTTAGCTGATTGCTAGACTTACAAGGAAACATGTACAACTCGTATCTTCATTTCTCTCAAAGTGAGGTAAGACCAGCACCGAGACTCAAACCCATGTGTTAGTTAGCATCTTGAAGACACACAGAATGTTTCTAATGTAATTATTGTGACAAACATGGCTTTCAAACCTGACTAAATCTGCTACGGAGGATGGATTGTTTCACCGAAAGGCCGCCTAGAGCAGCTTATGTCGCTCGTCTGACAAGGAAACTATTTAATCTTTTATTTTCATAAAGGGTTGGTTTTATCTTCAAATGTGATTACTATAATAATAATGACTATAGGTTTTAAATGTTTTAAGTTTTAATGTTCTTACTAACGTACCAAATATCCTAGATTCTAAGACGCCATCGATTGTAAGAAGCACCTTTATTTTTCAGTACCATCAACAGAAAATAATCAAAATATCTCTCTTATATCTAAGAAATATTTTTGTTTACAGAATTAACTTTACTAACAACACAATACAGGTAGTACTTTATTTATCAGTAGGTGGTATCACTTCCTTCTGAATGAATATCAGTCTGATTCTTCTGAGCCGTCTTTATCGCCATTCTCCCATAATACCTCGTCTTCTGAGTCATCAAGAGCGTTGGTGATGCAACATTTTTATAAAAAGAATAGTGCACTATTCTTTCTGAGATTAGCTTCCAAGCTGTTGATATCCATTCTGACAATTTTGATGCTGGCACTTTCTTAATTTTTCCGGAAGGTGTCAGCGGAAGGTTGTCAGTCAACAACCAGGATTCATATTCCTTCCTCAAGTAATCCTTAAATGGTTCGTTGAGTGAAACGTTGAGGGGTTGCATTTGGCTGGTCATGTCACCAGGAATCACAGCCAAGTCACTAACTTTTATCATGATTTTATTTTTGACCTGTTTGTTCTAATGTCCACGAAATGCATCAAGTACTAGCATGATAGGTGGATTACGAAGACTTCCAGGATGTGTATTACAGACAACATTTAGCCAGTCTTTCATAAGCTCTGCCTTCATCCATACACTTTTTTGTAAACAAATAATAACATCTTTAGGGAAAATTTCATTCTTAGGTATGATTTTTTCGATTTAAAATTAAATATGGTGACAACTTTCGGTCATTAGTGGTGATGCGTTACTTTTCGTAGCCTGTGTTTATATCTTGACTTCTTTAGCACCTTTATCTTTGACTGTTTAATTTCGAGGCATATCTATTTTTTTAGCACGTCTTACTACCCTTTCGGGCTATACAGATCGAGGCATATTGAGGTAGATTAGCGTTTCATTAGCATCTTCAATTTGACTAAAATTATAGATTTTCCCTTAATTTGACCACATGTCACTGAAATTTGATCAACTTTTGTTGAAAGTCTTCATTAGGTTTCTGACAGATAGATGTTTGGCACCTTAACAAAAATCCGTTACGACGCTTCAGTCTGTCGCACCAACCGTGACTGGCTTTAAAATGTATATCCTCTATTCCAAGGGACTTGGCAATCGCTCAAGCTTTCAATTGCATGGCTTGTCGAGTGATAGGTAATATTTTGTGCGTGTCTCCGTTACAAAACGTACCAGAGATTCATCAACTTCTGGAGATATTCCTTTCTTGGGCCCTGTAAACTCTTGGTTGCTGCTTTGCACGAAAAGTTGGAATTGCGATCATTTTTCCAAGGACGAACATTTACTTCCCTAATGTCAAAATGCCAATCCGCAGATATTTCCACGTTCCTCTGCATGCACAATAGCTTTACGTTTCAACGCGGCATCGTAGAGCAATATTTTTGACAATATTATAAAGGAAACACAACAACACAACTTCTTAAATACGGTTCTTACATCCATGTCACTTTCTTCTACAATGGAGTTGAAGAATGCTTTAGCGGTAAAACTTGGAGTAGGGACTTCCGAGTAAAAACAAACCGTATGATGCCATGTGCAAAGCGAACGAAGAATCGAAAAGAACTAGATTATAAAATGCACCCAATTTTTATTGATGTTTAAATTGCATAAAAAGCGCGTCTTACAATCGAAGATGTAATTATTTTTACTAACTGGTCCAAATGTTGTATTAAGGAGCTTTGGATGAGATCAAGATGGTTTTGTAATTTTCCATGGATTCATAGAGTTGTTATAACATGAATAAAACCTCAACTATCGTATCTAATAGACATTGCAGACAATTTGGTCAGTTCTGATGACATTTAATATTTGTTTATTTATGATCTGTAACCCCACGGCCTCAATTAGAGGGCATGTTTGTGTAAACATAGTACATTGTGAGGGGCGAATGACATAACGATTGTTACGAGGTTGTTATGATGATTCAATAAACAAATAAACTAGAGGAGCTGACCCAAAAGGTGGTGTCAGCATTCCTTAGTCAGAGGTTTTTAAGCCCCTCGCGGCTGACTACAGAAGACCGTAATCTAGGAGGTTACGCTGCCTGTCACGGGGTCACGTGGAATAAGTCGTTGGGATTCATCAAGTACCAGTCGGGGCTGTCGCTCGAGTCCAGGGGACCAGGTTTGATGACCGTGCAGGAAACGCCTAGCAGTCGGACAGGCCATTGGGAAAACCTCATAACATCTCGTTTTGTCACTAAATTCTTTATATTCTCTAAGTTCTTCATTCTAACTTAACTTTTAACACCACATCTGTAATAGATATAGTAGTATTAATAAACCTTTTAGAAGCCAAGTCTAACGTCAATCACGAACCCACACACCTCCCTCTTATCCTTGGCCAAGGAAATCCTGACGGATCAACCAGGCCCACACAGTTAAGATACAGAAACGGATGGTGGTGACAGATCTCTCTCGTTCAGTGAATGTATAAATATTGTGATATGATTTGTTATACTTAAGACATGTTAAATAACCTTTTGGCTTTTATAAATGTAAATTTAATGGTAGATTAGTGACTATTTTTGTAAAAATATTTATTTTGTTTAAGAAATTTAAAGAACATTTTGGCATATATTAATATAAATTAATAAGTTTGTTAGCGAATATTGTGTTAGTGACTATCTGAATCGGGGAAGACAATACCAATATACAATTCGAGGACTACTAAAACATCTGTTTATCTGTTTATCTGTGTATTAAATAATTTGGGAAGTGAAAAGTCACGTAAAGACCGGTATATTCTTGAGTTCAGAAATAGAAACATCAACATCGAAGAAGGACATATTTTGGAACCTCGTAAATGTATTTTAATTAGTTGACTTGCCAAGGAATCAACCACGTAATCAACAGTTTTGGTAAACAGTTTTTGTTTGCTAAGTTTCAACCACTACGGAATAATCTAAACGAAAATTTACTATTTTAACTTATCAAATTTAGTGGAGGGAGGATAGCCTCACATTCATGTATGACTAAAGAACTAATCTCGATGAACATTTATCCACTATCGAAAGGCGCTTGGATCAAAGGGAATAGCTATAAATTAATTAATAAACTTTCTGTAAATGAACAAAAGGTAATACATGCTGAATTTTATAAGCGCCACTTTTGAATCCATCTTAGAGACTGCAAATGAATTTTTCTAAATAATGCGTAGCTTGTTTTCTAAAGACTTTAAACAATCCCATTTACCTGAAATTAATCTAAGTTTATTTAAATAACCAATTTTTATTATTTTTATTTTCTTAAGTAAACTGTACTATCTGTCGTCATGGAGACGAAACGTAAAATATGTATTTAAACAATCGTTTAGTTTATAAGAGGGTACATCTCATTGTTTTGTACACTGAGTTCACTGTGGTATTATGTCTCAATTAACTGTCTTTAATCGCGACTTTATTTATAGCCTTTGTCCAATCAGTCAATAATACTGGCACAGTTACACTATAATATCAAATTTCACAGAAGGTATGAGTACTTATTTTATTTATCTATCCCCGGTTGTGTGTACCTGTACCACCTTCCACTTCTTATGACATCTCTGGCGGTCCCGAGGTCGTTAACACTATTGAGTTACAACTCTATGATCACGAGGGTTAATGGCGGGATAAATATCAATTGGTCCTTTCTCTAGCATAACTTTACAAGTTTGGGAAATGAAGAATACAGAACCTGTTTTCCAAATAATCAGCAATCAGCTAATATCACATCAATTGCTGTTTCTACAACAATCAAGTATACGTTAATATTTATCTTTTGGAACGTCCGAATGAAATCCATCTGTAACGTCAGGGTTATACAGATCTACAGACAAACAAACATACATACTTAAGATTAGGGACAAACCAGAATGCAGACAAACAAGACGAGAGACAAAAAGATACTAGACAAACAAGATGACAGACAAACAAAATAATATACAGACAAAATGTTATACACACAAGTGGACAGACAAACAAGAGGATAGACACACAAGACGACAGACAAACAAGGCTACAGAACTAGCTAATTTTAAAACCCAACATTTTATTTCGGAGGTACACCATCATCCATAATTATCTCGATGAAAGATATTTTCTCGATTCCAAAGTAAGCAATGTTGTAGAGTGAGGAGGGAAGCCTGTCCTAGCGGGGTAGTGAAGGGGCCGTGACATCGTGAGACAGGCTCCGGGTGAACTTGCAATGGCACGCAACCAGCTGGACTGCCAGAGGAACAACATGGCGGACATCTACGATAGTCACGTGAGCCACGCGGTCGTAGCTCATCTTCTAGTGGTTTGTTCAACTGAGGGGCTATGCTGGAGATTTACCCGCATCACTCTGGAGGTCTTGTGATCATAAATCGAGTGGTATTACACTTTTAACATGCCCGAACCACACGGAAGCCGGCGTGTGCAAATTATGTACTACAGTACTAGGGTGACCGGTCGTTTGGTTCTGACAAGTGGGAGTAGTCCATGTACAGTACTAGGGTCACCGGTCGTTTGGTCCTGACAAGTGGGAGTAGTCCATGTACAGTACTAGGGTGACCGGTCGTTTGGTTCTGATCAAGTGGGAGTAGTCCATGTACAGTACTAGGGTGACCGGTCGTTTGGTCCTGACAAGTGGGAGTAGTCCATGTACAGTACTAGGGTCACCGGTCGTTTGGTCCTGACAAGTGGGAGTAGTCCATTCTCAAACGAATGTGAACAAGCGGCAATTATAAGATGGCCGACTCATGGACTACTTGCCAATGTATTTTGTTTTAAGATATTTAAATCTAACTGAAATTCAAGTGAGCCGTTGATCTAAATTTCTAAGAAAATGAGAAAGTTAATCACAATCACTTTAGTAAGTTATTCCCTAAACAAACCTCATTTAATTTGCAAACCATTCAATTAAATTATTGAAAGAGGTAATGGTGAAATCTTCTAGCTTTTTAACTTCACAATATAAACAAAGCTCATAGAAATAATCAAGATAAAGTGTTATTACTAATATATAATATTACTACCCATAAAATGTTTACTTAATTTTAGGTCTCTAGAACAAATTATAAAGTATTTAATCAATAACACAGCCTAAATACAGTTTTTGTTTTAAGATAGAAGATTTATGATTTATTTCATAGCTTGTGTCAAAGATATTGAAATTGATACGTCTTAGATTATTAGATCCATAGGCCTACAATTAATTGGTTATTGAATCTATGTTAATTTGTAAATCTTTAACAATGCTTTTATCAACCTATCAGCAATCCATTAAAGTAATCCTAACAATCAAGTAATTTAACAAGTATGCAAATAATACGATTTAAAAATGAGTAGGCTTAGTTAAATCGCATATTATGAGTTGTGACTTGAGAATGAATATTTAGGGGAAATTAAATACAACATTTGTAACTGTCTAGTATTATTTGGAAACCAAAATTCAGTTTCTTACTAAGTAATGTTTTAGTGTAAAAGAGAAAGGATCCAGCTCTGTGGTTTATAGTTGGTAAAACTCTCAGTGGAGATGTAAACTTAACTTTAATTTCTTGCTATCTTACAGGTAGAGAAAGTATTGTGATCGTAAAAAAAATGAACTCAAGACTTTGATGAATTTCGACGCTTAATGATCCCCCGAATCCGAAAAAATTGTTTTCTCAATGCCGTCTGTCTGTCTACCTATTTTACTTTGGGCTAGAGCCTAAACTATTTTGCTGATTGGGCTAAAACTTGGTATCTAGGATTTTCATAGGATTGCTCCGAGGGTTTTTTTGGAACTGGATATCTAACCCTAAAATTAAGGGTAGTTTTCTTAAGTGTGAAAACAGAAAAACTCCATTTTATCAAATTCGGCTGTAACGATTTTGATTAAATATCATTTCTAAGCTTTTATTAATATTTCAAACAAAATGTTTCAATTTTTTGTTAAAATGACTTTAAGGGTTCCGTTATGATTCCTAAATTTAAATTTTTTATAATTTTTTCCTAAGCCTTTTCGATATGAAATTACTTATCATTGCAAATATGTAGGTCTATTTATAATAAAGATCTTTTACTTGAAATATATTTTTATAACACCATTAATTTTCAAGCTATACGCATATATATTTATCTTCGAACACTTAAGGTAAAGTATTGCAACCGTATAAAAAAGTCTAACCCAAGATGTTGATGAATGTCGAAGTTTTATGACACCCCCCCTCGAAACCTAAAAAGTGGTTTTTGCAAAGACGTTTCCCGTGTGTCTGTCTACTCCTAAAATTAAATGTAGTTTACTAAAGGGTGAAAAAAGAAAATAATCGATTTCCTCAAAATTAGCTATACCGATTTTGATTAAATTTCATTTCCAAGCATTGAATAGTTATACAAAGTAAATGGCTACCCTCAATTTCTCGTCAAAATGGATTTCATGGCTCCGTATAGATGTGTTAATTTAATTTTTTATCATATCTCTATAAATTTTGAGAAATGAAACTTCTTTTCATCGGAAATTTGTAGGTCTATTTATATTAAAAAATCTTCTATCTGTAATACATTTTTATAAAACCAAAAGTTTCTGAAATATTAGCAAATATATTAATACTATTTTATGAGCTTTAGTTGTACAGAGATACTACTCAAGTTATAACACAATAATTTTCTAATGTCATAGACTAACTAAAGGAGTAAGTTTCTCAAACAGTTGATGTCATTTCCCCTTTAACCTCTTAGGGGAAATGTTTGTACAACAATGATCCATCTCTATCATTTTAGACTCTATAGTCAATATTTACCTATTTTATTGGTCAGCATTTTTATATGAAGAATTTAATAGCAACCTGAAGATGTAGACCCTTAATAAAATGTCGAAATTTTAACTGGAAATCGAAATTTTAATACGAAGTGTTGACCCCTGTGGATCCAATAGTGAATTTTTCTTATTGGTCCACATATACGAATGCGGACTTTAATCCTTTAAAAGTAAAATGATAATATTTAAAATCGGGAGTCAAAAAATGTCTTACGCAAGTATAGAGCAATTTTTGCTCGGGTTTGCTAGTGTACATTATTTTGTTTCATATATAAAATTATTATGAGTTTTGAGTAAATATATTAATTTTTAGATAATTGAGCTATAAAGTCAGGGCGGAGTTCTGTGCTATTTATTTTTTAGAAACTACTATCCTTATATGTGTTTACATAAAATGGTTATGACTTATGAAGGTGGAATTTAGAGAAAACGTAAACGCATGTGCGTGAGGGGAAATTGGGAAACCACATATAAAAAATTAGCTTGTTAGAATTTCAACTTATAACCATTATATATAATTATAAATAGTTTGTGAAAGTGACACCTTCTACCAACCGTCCACTGAAGCTGCTTACAACACTTACATTGGATATATAATCTTATAATTGTTTCTAAGGAAATGAAAAAGTATGGATTTAACCGTCAAAATTTAAATTAAACTATAATTATAATGTAAATGCTTAAATTTAGCTAATTCCTAACCTCAAAGGGTAGAAAAACTAATCATATCTCAGGGAGATGCCTGCAATTAATCTTCATTGGAGTATTGACTGCCAAAAACATATGAGAATGCTTGCAGTCATACTTGCTCATCAAACTTTTCGTATCGTATACAAATTAAATATAGTGGCAAAGTAGTAACCTCCTTGTTCGTACACGAGACACGCCACTCGGACTGGTTCGTGTGCAACCTGATCTGCTGCATAGAACCTCTGGACTCACAATACGAGTAATGAGACGAGGAAATATCTCCAAATGGCTAGAACAGTGCGTTCAGCAATGTTACCCTCTTCATGAAAGAGAACGATCTACACTATTCCACCACAAGAATCCAGGTTCATTTAATGTAAATTGTATCTTTATTTACCCCATCAGTGTAAGGACGCTGAGAGCTTGAGGGGTAGTAAGACGCTGTGCTGTGTACACACTCAAGCAATGTGTAAGGACGCTGAGAGCTTGAGGGGTAGTAAGACGCTGTGCTGTTCTGTGTACACACTCAAGCAATGTGTAATGGACGCTGAGAGCTTGAGGGGTAGTAAGACGCTGTGCTGTGCTGTGTACACACTCAAGCAATGTGTAAGGACGCTGAGAGCTTGAGAGGTAGTAAGACACTGTGCTGTGCTGTGTACACACTCAAGCAATGTGTAAGGACGCTGAGAGCTTGAGGGGTAGTAAGACACTGTGCTGTGTAAGGTACATTGTATTCTTGTAAATTAGATAAATGAACAATAACTGTAATAATTGAAGAAATAATGATACAGTCACACTATATTACTTAGCAAACTGTAGGGGATCTAAGACGAGGGGAGGGTATGGGGTATCATTGGTCCCTCTTCCATATTACTGTCCAACATACTTATTTTAGCGCCAGTTGTTACTACCCGTTCGGTTTATAATCATATGTACTAATTATGTCAATGTGATAAGGATAGGTAACGTTGAATTTAGAAGAAGTTGATCATAATTTGTGTTGAAAGAGAGAGAGAGAGAGAGAGAGTTGACGAACATTTAGGAAGAACGCTTCTCAGTAGAACCAACTGGATTTATAACCAAGATCTCCCCGTCATCGGCCGTCCAGTTTATTGCAATTGTGACCCCTAGACCACGTGGCCACCAAAGCAAGTAAGTATAATTTGGATACAAAGACATTCGAGGAACAAATATAATATAAACACTGAAAATGTATCGAATGCATTTTTAGACCAGTCAAATGGAATGTATCGACAAGACTTATGGAATGTTGATCGACCGAAAGTATGTCACTACACACATCCAATTTCAACAAAAATGCCCAATTATTAAAAAACATGTAATTAAAGGATTTTGGATATATTTTTACGCCCCTCTCCCATCCCGCCACCCAAATTTAATGTAAGAGTGTGCTTCTGGTACTAAATTGGTATGGTTTATTGATAACCATGTTACTTAAAGTGTAACCCCCCCATTACTGTACACTTATGCCCATAAATAACAGGTTGATTACAAGAGAGTTTTATTTTTTACTCAACAAATAACAATACTCGAAGAGAGAGAGAGAGAGAGATGCCTAGCGTTAGATGCAAACATCATACACAATGGCTATTACAAAAAACAATATTATTATTAAGACCTGGGGCACGACCCCGAGCTCAAAGATGGCCGACAAAAGAATCCAAATAAATTTATAGTTAAATTTACCCTCGTACAAATCTGTTCAGAATAATTATAATGACGAAGATAGGAATAATAGCCTACAGGTTTAGGGACTACCATAATGGAATTAGCTCGTCGCCACCAACGGCTCTCAATTTTCTAAAGTAATTGGCAAGGGGCCCTAGATAAAAGTTTATCTTAACAGCCTTTCTAAGGCGCAATAAAAATATACAACAAAAATGTACCATAGAAAGATTTACTATAGTTGAATAATCTAACAACTAACAAAGCTAGCAGACGAAACACACGGGCTCGTGGCCCCTGGTTTGACCAACAATGTATCAATCTGCAATAGATTTAATTCTTAATAATACGAGAAACACAATCATTTAACATGATGTGACTAAAGTACCAAAAGGGTATAACTCAATAAATTATTTAGGTAAACAAAGATTAAATCTTAATTTAATATCACCAAACAGTAATTTTGAAATTATTAATGCCAAACAGACAAACTAAACCTATCAAACACTAAAGTGTCTCACCTAGAGCATGTAGCGAAATGTGTACTGGCACAATAGAGTCCTGCCATTTTATACTCACGATAAAAATCACGTGCTCTCAAAGCGCGGAAAGCAAGGATGGGAAGAGGGGTGCACTTATTCTGGAACTTGCTCACTCAGTCTCGACATGATTCAAACCGCGCGCCGCAAAATAAAACTGTTACTATCGCGACACTCTCGTCGGCGCGCACGGATCTGCGCATGGCGATCGTCTCTTGTTTTTCTTTGTGCGAGGCACACTCGGAGGCGGATACTGAACCATGGTCTCTCAGTTCAGTTGGATTTTACTCGTGCCGCGATGTGTACGTTGTGTGGAGCCTTCGTTGGGACGAGCCAAATGGGGGCAGAACCGGTGAGCCAAACAATACTTTTATTTCCATGTTGTAACAAGGTTACAAAAGAAAGAAAAAACAATTTGTCCTATTTAATTCTTATAACGGTTTAAGAAACATATTTTGCACAGGCTTTCAAATCTTTCTTTCTTGACTTGATATCTAAATGATAAGTCAGGATTACTTGTTACAATAAATGGGTCAGTTTTACTTTCATCTAAATAATGTATTTTCATTGACTAAAAGTTGTGTAATTTGATTTGTTCTAAAAACGTATGACAATCTGAAATGATAAATATTGTAATATAGAGTGTTTTATTAGAGTTTGGATTTCTTTCAAAAATTAGTTTTTAGTAAACTACGTTTTAAAAACAAATACAGTATTTTATTTAGACCAACCATAACAATGCACTTTCCTGATATACATATTATATAAAATGATTTGATCATTATTAAAATAAAATTGAATTTTCCTAATTGAGTTAACAATAAATCAACTTTAAATGAATTGCCCCTCCCTAAAACGAGTACACAATGTTATTTAACATTGCGTAACAAATATAGCCTGATTGTAAACAATTAAGTCGTTGGCCAAGAAACTTTTTGAAGCTTTACTAACACATATTAGGCCATAATGCTACAGGAGAGTTTCCAATTTTAGTAATAATAATTGTTGAAATAATACAGAACAATGAACAATTAATCACTCGCCAAAGACTTGTGCGAGCCTTATTCTGATATGTTAATCCTAGACCCTGTATCCAACTTAGTTCAAGGAGATACTAGATCCTGTCATCATTGTCTTATTCTACATTGTTGATCAAAATATTCTCCGTTGCTATGTAAAAATGTATCAATACGATAGTAAATTAGTTCTTGTCATATAATTATTATTTGAATTGCCACAATAATTCAATTAAATTAATTTTATTCATGGTTTAAAATAAAATAAAATAAAATATTACATATTACAATCCTTAACTACCTAATGGTACAAGTCTTGACATTGAATATTTATAAATAAAATAAAAACATATTACATTACATTATTAATATTTATCTGATTTTTTACATATATAATACATTTTATTATTTTTACTAAATGCATTCATCTAGTAAATTATATATTCTAAATTAATATAATGTGGAACTGTGATGCCTTAAGTAAGATTCTAAAACTACCTTCTAATTATTACGTTTAAAAAGTATAAGCTAAATATAACAAAAAAATCACACTAATGGAGAATTAAACGTAGTTTTCCCTAGGTTGGGCCTTAAATAAAAATAGTACATATGTAATAAAACTGGAATTTTATTTTTTAATCATAGTAAATAATGCCATTCGTTTAATTTAATCAGCTTTCAATTAAGAAAATTAATAAATAAGTTTCCTATCCGAAATCACATTCAGTCATGGACTCCGTGAGATAATCACGAATACTACATGACATACAGTGTTGCTGCGCGGGTTACATAAAGAGAATGCGCACACAATACATAATTAGTTTTTTTAAAATAGAGAACGAATATAAGGAACGATATAATCGCTCCCTTTGACAGAATTATAACCTAATTACCATCTCCTCTCCCAAAGAGTAAATGTTCCTCATCCCCTCCTCCCACGAGACACCTTATGAAACGCGGCACAAGCAAGTGTTGAGGAACTGTACTCCACAGTATGTCTGTTTCTAATACCACTTCCAGCATCATATGATGGTATGTATGTGGGTTATTTTGTTACTTCATACAGTACCACCTTCATCTCTGTACTCATCATATGATGGTATGTATGTGGGTATTTTGTTACTTCATACAGCAGGTGGTAATTCCCCTTTCAGTAAAAGTACCCAAGGTACCAGCTGGGAATAGAACCTGGGACCCTTAGACTCGTAGCTAGGTACTAACCACTACACCACGGGGCCAATTATTTGTTTATGATAGGATCATAATATTCTTACTTGTTATACTTTTGAGAAATCCACATCTATAAGACTTTGGGCTAAAACAAAAAGTCACNCCCCTTGTTTTTGTCACGGCGTCTCACTAAACGTCCGGGCTGTACACAAATATTTGTATTAGTTTCAGTAACATTTAAGAATGAGCATTAAAAATAACAAATCATTTCGGACCTTAGTTAGTTATGTGTTTTCGTATTTTGTTTGTATTGGTGAATGTCAAGTAAACAAAGGAAGACCAATGTGTAGTGTAGTGTGGTCTGCTGAAAAGATCGTCTGATTCCCAACTCATCTGTTCCATTTTTATAGTCCTGGTATTGGTGTGCGAGGATACTGTGCCTTCATTCTGTCAATGGCGTGTCTGCTGCATCGTGGATTCGATTCCCGGCATGGTCAAAGATGTATCATTGGGGAAATATGGGTTTTCCCTTATCGCACTGATAAACTAAAGCTCTGGGGTCTGGGAGTTATATCTGTGCTTGATTTAAGGTAGATAGTCGGAGATTGTTGGAAGCCACCCCATAAGAAGCTCGAGCATCGTTAATAGGTTCCAACAAGAGGAGTTGCCACACAGAAACAAGAGGAGTTGCCACACAGCAACAAGAGGAGTTGCCACACAGCAACAAGAGGAGTTGTTACACAGCAACAAGAAGAGTTGCTACACATCAACAAGAAGAGTTGCTACACAGCAACAAGAGGAGTTGCTACACAGCAACAAGAGGAGTTGTTACACAGCAACAAGAGTAGCTGCTACACAGCAACAAGTAACACATGCTGGTAAAACCATAAGATAGTAATACAGTAATTATAATGTGCTAGAAATACGAATATATTAAAATTGCTTCAATAATTAAAGTTTTGAAGCATGTATACACTGCATAGTATTATAGATGATAGCTCCGATATTTTAAATCATCACTATTACACAATAATATATAAGATGCAATATGACGGGATGCAATTGTCAGGAGCATTGATATCGTGACATCTCTAACTTATAAAGATATATATTTTATATCTCTAGACTATACACAAATTAACACATTTTCACCCACCTCAAAGTCTTCGGGCTAATCTAGTCAAGTTTGCGAGTGACAAAGAGTTCGGAAGAATACACCGAGGGTGGTTTGTTTCTCACTCTCCTAACCCTGAAAGTGTAGGTACAATTTCTCTCACTTCTTCCTTCCACATCCCCCCCATTAGTGAAACTACATGCCGAGGACTCAATACGGCGATAGGACGAGCTACTAACAAGAGAAGACATTTCCAATGAATAGTGTTCCTCATATCTTGATCATGGAGTCCGCCCGTTTGGTTTGAACACTAATGTTTATTTTAGCACGAGTGCTGTTGGCTGGGTTCAAACCCATTCACCTTGGGAGGATGCCAGCACAAAACGCTGGAGAACAAACGATGAAAAGAATGAAAGAAATATGACTCGCAGAGAAACTAAACGTTGTGTGTGTTCAATGGTCCGAGTTTGAATCCTGGCCGCTGTCTCCCTGAACGTTCTCTGTGCCAAATAATATTGGAATTCCAGAACAAAAAGTTGTTCAATAGAGAAAACCATGAGCGTGGGAAAGAGAAACATAATTTACGAGTATCATAAGAAATCATTTGTGTAAATTCTGAATCAGAGTTGTATTTTAAATATGTCATGTTTTGCCCCAAAATTTGGATTGCTTTACTAAAATTTAATCTACTGGAAACTAATAATAACTACCAATTTGTGAATATAATGCGCTTACATGATTAAGTCCACGTTCAACTTTAAAATAACTTCCAAACTTATTAAACTCATGAGAAAATTTAAAAGATCAAAATTTATGCACTATCATTCTGTTATAAAAATTTTGAGTAGAACTTTTTTTAATTGTATTATTAAAACGTGTTTTTTGTTACGTCAGGCTAGTTTCTGTGTCCAAATGGAACCATAATTAATGTCCTATCAAAAGCTTCCTTTACTATATCCTGAAACTTCATCTTCTTTCCTTGTTTGAGGTCATCACTAAGTTGCATTCGTGGCATTCCTGGAGGCCTTTGGCCCTTCCACTTTATCTTGTCGTCTTTTCAACATTTAAAATTTTATAAGATCCACCCTAGCTAAAATACCCTTAAATTCTTCTATTTTCGAAAAACAAACATATATTATTATTTATCACGTAATACGAGAGGTATAAATGTATCAAAATTGAACAAAACCATTGAAGCTATTTTTTATTAAATTAAAATTTTCAAATATCAGTCATCATTAAACCATGATTAAAAGTTTTTTAAATTAATAAAATTATTAATATTGTTAAGAAACCTACCAGATATCTATTTTGAACCAAATCACTAAAGCCAATTTAAAAATGTTTCAAATTTAAAAAAATCATCAGTAAACTACCCTAAAACTATTTCCCAATATACAATTATAGTATTTTATTTGTAATATATAAAACACTCCCTAGATATACATTTTAAAGGAAATAGTTATTGCTATTCTATAAATATTTGGATTTAAAATAAACCACTCAAGAATAAACTACTCCTAAATTAGGGGCTAGGGTAAAAAACCTCCTAAGGTATATAGCTAATATTTAAATATCAAGTTTGATCAAAATCCATCGACTCATTTGAAACTTTGTGGCCAGAGACGGACAGACAGACAGACAGAATTATAAAATAAACTTTTTTCTTAATTTGGGGAGGGGGGCACATTAAACGTAAAGATTCGTAAACATCTCGAGATCAACCTTTATCACGGCTACAATACTTTCTCTTCATATAAATAAATAGAAAAACAATGGCTCGCCACAATCTGTCATCAAATATTATTTATTCTAATTGTTCTGTTGACACTAGTTTGTAGCTATAGTTTTTTCTATCAATAGTTTTTAATTTACCAACCATTTTAAGTTTCTAATATAAAATACAGTTTTGATTATCTGGGGTGTTAAATATGTTAATTTTTAGATACCTGATTCCCAGAACTTCACTAAAAGTTAATTAGCTTATATCTCTGTAACTCATGGCATTATAAAAGTATTAAATGTGTTCTATCTTGAATAGTACCAAGTAATCATTTTCAATGGTAAGGTTTTTTATTAATCTCAAATAGTTGCAAAGATATATCTTAGTTATGGATGGATATGATTATATATATATATATATAATTTTTCCGGGAAAATAATGTAGGTTATTTAGTTTGTAATTAGAAACTAAATAATGTAGGTTATTTAGTTTGTAATTAGAAACTATTCATTGATACTAACTTTAATCTAAATCTTTAGATACGATTACAAGAAAGTCAATTTTCTCTTTCTTCACACTTAAGTAGACTACCCTTATTCTTAGCGCTGAGCTAATGATTCCAAAATCCTCTCTGGAAACCTTATGAAAGCTATAATTATCAAGTTCTAGCCCGATTGGTTTCTGCTCTAGAATCATGAACACATACACACACGTTTGGGATTGCGAGGACTCATTTCTTAGGCTTATTAGCACCGCGTCTTACTACCCGTTCGGGTTATACGCACTTACGCTAATGTGCAATGGTATGGTGATTGTGAGATGAAATGGAGGACCTACAGTTTAACGTGGAATCCGAACCACGGTGGAGGCCTGGCATTCCTCACATTCACAAGTTGTGATTAATACACATCTTGTCAAAGGTGAAGGAAGGGTTTGGCAATCAGATAAATCTTTGCCGGGACCGAGGATTGAACCCCGGACCCTCAGCACAGAAGTCTGACACCTTACCCCTAGACCACCAGGTCACCTTCTTAGGCTTAGAGCTAATGAAATTCAATTCCATCAAAATATCGATTTCAATATTTCTCACAATCAAATTATTTCCGCTCTCCTAGGGGTGACAAGAAAGTAAGAGTTATCAAAAATGCATCAGGATCTTAGGTGAGAAAAGTCACTCTGATGGAGATAATATATCGTTTTACCATCAGTGAAGGCTCACAAATTTGTATTTTTATTGAAATATGTGACCTCTTTAGATTCGATGAATTCAATGACCAACAAAACTAGATAAATTATAAATATTAAATGATGTGTGTCACAAACTGATTCGTAATGTTTATCCGCAGGATCAGACCTGATGGCTGAACCAAATTCAATTAAGTGAAAAATGACAACATGGCCACGATAGTCGAGCTCAGGACCCTTGTCTTTATGCGGCAATGAAGTGAGCCATCACACATCAGTTTGTGATATACATGAATAAATAGCAGCTTACTGTCAGTCTGAGTGACCGATATCCACACTTAGACCGACAAGTAGTGACAGATGGCCCTGCACACAAGACAAACCAGGATGGTCCAGTGATAGAGCATTGGTGTGCAAAACCAAAGGTCCCGGGTTAAATTTCATGTCCAGGTTGTCATTTTAACTAAATTGATTAGTTACTTAAACTTATTTTCAAACGATTATATTATATTTATACTTTTTTAATTTTTATTTATTTGAGGTATTCAACTTACACTTTCTGAACCGAATGATTATCTTAGTAGCTTGGTTAGTTTATTCGGAACATCTGAAAGGTGCGTCGTGTAAAACGTGTGTTTTATTTGCTGCCGAACAAGATGGAAAAGTTGAGCACCAACATTTGGGAGCACTAGTAAACAGATCTTTTCCAAATGGAAGAAAGTTCTTGATAGCTTTTTCGCGCATGCTAACACAACCTACCATAAAGATTGCAGTGATTATGCAGATTTATTTTTGAAGGTAGGCAGTGGAATACAAAAGAGTGTAATTTATCTGCTCAGCAATGAAAGTGAACGTCAAACTATTAAAAAAGAGCTAAATTGCGTTCTGTGATTGAAACAGTGACTTTTTGGTGGAAGGCTTTGCTTTGAGTGGTACGAATGGCACAGGAATTGTAATGAAATAGGATTTAGGTGTAAATGATGGAAATTTTCGCGCCTTATTGAGATTACGTGCGCATTCTGGTGACTCAGTTTTGCAAAATCATTTAGAAACCAGAGCAATGAATGCACAATAAACTATTCCAAAAATTCAAAATCAAATTATTGAGAAAAAATTGTGCATAAAATAAACAATTCAAAATGTTTTACAATGCTATCCACAGATATCGCCAGAACAGAACAATTATTGTTGTGTGTGAACTAATATGGAGGAAAACAAAGTGTGTAAAGATTTTCTTGAATTTGCAACTGCTCATGATTTAAAAGAATAAAGACTTGCATCTTTGATTAAGACACGCTTCAAGCTTCATAGTATTTCTTGCGAGTACTTATTTATTATTATTTAGCACCACGTCTTACTACCCGTTCGGGTTATACGCTTAAGTACTAATTACGCTAATGGATTAGGGATTGGGAGGGTTGAATAGAGGAAGTGAACCCGCATTTGCGTGGAGGGAAAGTGGAAAACCATTTAGGAAAAACCACCCCCAGTTCACCCGAACGAGATTCGAACCTCGATCTCCCCGTCTTCGGCAGTCGGGCTCAACACGACTAGCACGTTAGCCAACTACGCCACCGAGGCGGGTTTGCGAGTACTTAATTGGCCAAGGATATAATGAAGCAGTAGCCAGAAGTAGTCACTTACATGGTGAGCAAGCCTACATTCGTAAAGATTATCCGATGGCATTATACATAAAATGTAGTGCGCGTTCAATAAACCTTGCACTTGCCAATTCATATGCCCTTCTAGCTATTAGAAATTGTGTTGGAATAATTCAGTCTATAGGAACTTTCTTTTTTTCTTTCTTTCCTCTGCACAACGCGATGATTTTTAAAACAAACTATAAGTGAAATATTACCTGATTCAAAGTACAACGCTCTCATGTGAAACACGATGGGCTTATAAACACGAGGCAGTTTTGAGATTAAAGGAACGTTATTCTGCTGAGGTTCATTCCCTGGAGAAATTGGAAGATTTCCCAAATAAAGAAACATCTCAAAAAGCACACAAACTAATTAATGTTGTGACCCAAAGTCATTTTGTTGTTTCTTTGACACTTTTAGAAAATATATTTTTTTTCATATACTTATACAATGTAAAGTACTTCAAAAAGTTTTATGTGATTTTGAAGCAGCTTGCGATTATATGGAAAATGTGGTTTATATTATCAACACTATTCGGAAGGATGTAGATAAAGAGTTTAGTCTACTCTTTAGTTCAGCTAACATGCCCCGTAATCCACCCAAATACCTACTCCTAAACAAAGCGTTCAATAATTCAGTGCCGAATTGGATTGAGTCGGGCAAGAAGAATATAACTGAGTTAAAATTGTAAACAAATTAACGAAAACAGAAGTGTATAATTTGCGATGGTTCGAGGAAGAGGGACAAAACTTTGTCGAACCCGTTGGAGTGGTCAGAATTTAACTGCAGGGAGAAAACTAAGAGTTATTATCCAAACATGGGTTTAGATTATCACAGAAATGACTAAACTATCCGGGAGGTCCAATAAAGTTGTGCAAAACAAAATAAACATCCCACATAGCTCAGGGTTGTGACATAATATTGAAAGGATACACATAATTATGTTCCAAATGTTACAAAAAAGTATAGTTCAGTTTATTCTTTATTGAACGTTAAATAAAACAACGTAACCAAAGTAATCTAGCTTAACCTAACCTAACCTAACATAGTCTAACCTAACCTAATTATCAAACAGTTAACAGACTTCAAATAGAGATTGAATGTTTGTTATATTATAATTGTAAACAATTGACTGACTTTATGCCTCTAGTTATAGTTAGATAGGTGAGACGTTAACAAAAAGTGATTTATTTTTTAAACTTGCAAAATTATTACCCTCACTCCCTCTTTTTCACTAAATCCCGTTTTGAATACTTATGGTTATTTGTTGTACTTCTATACCTTCTCACGAAATTTATATTCTCTACGAAGCGGATACATTTTTATTTGCATTATTTTTTTAAAGTTCCAGCCCCCATAGAAAACCAACCCACTTTTAATTAAAAAAATAAAAATTATTTTGTACTTAATTAATATCATAAACGTTTTGAAAACGGCATACATTCTAATACTCATAAAAATTGTTCTTTTATCAGATAAATTGGAGTAGAGGGAAGAATATCTCCTTCATGTCCCCCCTCTAATTATGTCCTTGACTTGACGAATGGATATATGAAAATAGTTTAGTTAACTTTAGTTAGTGTAAGCTACGGTTGCTACTAGCCCGAGTTTGATCTCCCTGAGTAGCAAACTCATGAGTCTAGAGAAGGTGATCTCTTCACACGAATGTTTGGATGTCGCAAGTAGGAAGATGTACGCGTCTGTCAACATCCTAATGTACAGGAGTGAGATTTAGATCTGACAGAACCTTCAAGAACATCCCGGGAATAGAAGAGGACTGTTTGAAGTGATGGAGCACCCTGCAACCTTCTCCATCTCATCCCCCTTGGGACTTACTTTCCTCCCCAAGTTAGATGGAGGAGCTTGGAATTCCTTCAAATGGGAATCTGGAGAAGTTCGATAGCAAAGAAAGAAATTTATGATCGGTAAGGATCTTTTTTTTTTCAGTACCAGCTTGATCTAAGAGTTAGACCACATTTTTAAGATAGATCAAAGCTCTTTTGAGAAGAACAAAATGCGCGAAAAAGGTTTTGAAATTCAAAGAAACTAAAGTTTGGTTAAGTAGGATATATTTTTTCATTCTTCTCGCTGTTGTTTTAGATCCCCTGTTAAGCGTTAAACACAAATGATTCTTTTTCCAAGCACAGATGAAACCATAATAAACAAAACCTCAGATGAGATAATCTTGAAACTATACCCATTTTAAATAGGACGATAAATTGAGTAAACAGACCCTTCACTGGAAATACTGGCTTGATAGGGGCTCAAGGGTACAATCCTTCCACATCTTACTACCCACCATATATATCCGTATTCCATACTATTATTGGGATGAGAAAGTTGGAACACATTACGAAATAAAGCCCTAATACCTTCTGGGATTCAACCAGCAGACCTTTTTGTTACCAGAAAAACAGACAACTCATTACGGACGTTAAATCAGTCTCTGCTACGTTTAAAATTCATGCCGGACGTGAAATTACAATTTGTCTTGTTCATTAAATGTGTCTGTATGTGATTGGTGAATCTTATCTCCAAGTCTCTTTGTTTGGTACGTACACAATCTATGTTTGTTTCTCTATTCTGTGGTCTCAAGTGAGAACAAGTGTATCTGTTCCATGAAGTCCTCTCTGTTGCAGTTGTCGGACTAACTATGGGCCATCCTGTATCTGTACCTTACACTGTATGAGCAATGATCACTCCCAGCCAACCACCTACCGTATGGACTCGTTACTACATGCTGATAACTAACCGTTACTCTAGTTCCCTGCCAAGATTATCTCTGGGAGTTTGAGGGATGTTCCATTTAAAATATTAAAGACATTTTTCAAAGGTAGTTTATACATTCTGGTCTACAATGATAAAAGTTTTATTTTAAACTGTTATTGGAGGACATGTGGACATTTAGGCTCATTTGATTTTGTAGTGACAGGAAAGGTCAAGATAAAAATTTAAGTTTTTTTCCTGAATTCCTTCCAACTCTCTCTTTATGCAAATATCAAAAAAAAATTACCTTTATCAACCCTAGCCCAATCATGTAAATAATGTGAATAGCAACGTGATAAATTTATGTGATTTAAACATAATTTAAAAAAATATTATGGCTACTAAATAAACATTGTTAATCGATCAAGTCTAGAGCATTTTGTACTAACTTCCTGATTTTATTGTCTCCGTTGAATCAAAACGCACTGCTTACAAAACTTCTTTAGTATCAGGCAAATAGTTTTTATACGTCAACCTTATATTTACAAAACGACTGTAGTAGCAAATATGTTTTATTAATGTTTAGTTAATGATTAATTTCACTACATTCTACTGTACATCAGGAGATCCTCAAACACAACAGGTCACTCAACAATAGTTTTATCTTTTATTAATTTTAACACGGACGTTTGGAAGCAGAAAAACACTACATAACAATGCTATCTGTTCTGTTTAAATAATGTTTTTTTAAGGTAAGAACATATATAATAATTTAAATACTATACATCAATATTCTAACAAAATGGATAAGGGTGTTTAATGACCCAGGGTAGTAAGGTGGGGATATCATCTGTGTATCTGTCCGAAGATTTGTTCAACGTTAACTGTTAATGTGTTGAACAATTTTTATAAATTTCGGCTGGGACATTCTTTGAGCCTAGGATGAACGATGAGGACTCTTGTGTTCTATTCTGTCTATCCATTTCAATATGGTGGCCTTTCAAAAGGTTTATCAATTATAGTTCCTAAAATTACTTCAATACTTTATATCTTTTACAAATTTAATTTCATACCTCTTACTCTACTTTATAATATGTAATGTGTACGTTTATTTAAAAAAAAGTAACACCCTCTCTTTTTACTTTGTCGCTACTTTACGTGTAGAGAAAGTCTTGCGACCGTCAAAAAATTCTAACCCTAGATGTTGATGAATGTCGATGTTTCATGACCCCCTGAACCCTAAAAAGTTGTTCTTGAAATGGCGTATGTCTGTGGGTCTGTATAACCCTAAAAATAAGAGTAGTTTACTAAAGAGCTAAAAAATTACAAAAATAATTTTCTCAAAATCAGCTATAACTATTTTGATTAAATTTCATATCCAATCATCGATTATTATTACAAACAAAATGGCTACTCTCAATTTTTCATCAAAATAAATTTAAGGATTCCGTACAAGTGTATAAATTCTAAATTTTTATCATATCTCCGTAGCTCTTTGAGATATGAAATTACTTATCATCGCAAATATGTAGCTATATTTACATTAACAATCTTTTATTTGAAATATATTTTTATAAAACCAATAGTTTCTGAGATATTGGCTATTTTGTGAGCTTTAGTTGTACAGAGATACTACAGTAGCCCCATGGCTTCTTTGGTGCTGACTGACAGTTCACAGCTGACTTCTGACAGTAAACATTTAGGTGTATACCTAAATGTTGACTGTCAGAAGCGACAGCTGCTAAACACATGTTTTTTGCAGATCATATGGTTCGGCGTAGGGATACATAATTTGGTCTGGTAGCTTTTCAAAGCCATCAGCTGTCAGCTGTGAGCTGTAAGTCTGCACCAAAGAAGCCATGGGGCTACTGTACCTAAGCTTTAACGCAATATTTATCTAATGCCATAGGTAAGTAAATAAGTAATTCTCTCAAAAATGTGATGTTCTATTTCTTTTAACCTCTTAGGGGAAATGGTTGTACAATAATGGTCTATCTCTATCACTTTATACTCAATAGTCAATATTCACCTATTTTATCGGTCAACTTTTTTAAATGAGGAATTTACTAGCAATGAGATGACCTGAAGATATACAACTCCTAATAAAATACCGAAAATGTTAACTGGGAGTCGAAATTTTAATACGAAGTGTTGACCCTTGTGGACCCAATAGCGACCTTTTTTATTGTCAGAAATATAAAAATGAGGACTTAAATCCTTTAAAAATAAAATGATATGATTTTAAACCAGGAGTCAAGAAATGTTTCACGTGAGTATATCACGATGTATCTGTACTAGGGTTTTGTGTGTATATTATTTAGTTTCACATAATATATTACGAGCTTTGAGTAAATATCTCCCTTTTTAGACAATGGAGTGAGAAAGTCAGTGTGGAGTTCTGTACCATTTATTTTACAAAAAACAGGAGTAAGCTTATAAATAGACAGCAAAAAATATTTTAAATAGGATTATCAAAGATTAAATTAATTTAATTGTATATGGTCACTAAGAATTGTATTTATTTCTAATTCATATTAGTATAGATAGTATGAATAACAGGGGGGGGGTGGATGGAGGATTTTATATTGTTGTTAATAATTATCTTTCTTTTAATTTATATTAGTATAATTAATATGACTATCATAATTGATTATAGGTCATTTTATATTTAATTGATCTGGTTTTTTAAAATGTCACTCATTGTAATGTCCCAAATTGTAAACCTTATGTTGTTTCAAAAAGGAAGAATGAAACTGCAGTTTTAATATTTTATTTGCATTTCATATTTAAATTCGGGAATTATCTTCAATTTTTAATATTATTTTTAATCATTCATTTTTATTTTAGAATATTTAAGCTCTTCAGGCAGTTTGGAAGTCAATACATTTATTTTATTTTAAATGTGCTTACTGGTTGCGTTGGACGATGAAACCAAAAAGAAAAGAGCTGATCTTGCGCTTAGTTTTCGTTCTAATAGAAATACACCTTTTCCTTTAGTACGGAGCGGTTGCATTGTCCAGCCAACCAGAAAGCCAGAATTCAAACTACTCTCTTGTGATAGGTCGAGATTGTCAGTCCACTCTGGTGCAATCGTCGATGTCATCAGGATTTTAAAAAAGACTCGAGGGTAAAACAACCTCTGACTGTTACTTTAGGAAAGAGACGTGCAGTGACCGGGATGGTGACTAAGACTTGTGTCGCTTGTTGTCACATATAGTGTACAGTGACCGGGATGGTGACAAGACTTGTGTCGCTTGTTGTCACATATAGTGTACAGTGACCGAGATGGTGACAAGCCCTGTGTCGCTTGTTGTCACATATTTAATTATGATATAGTGTATGGTGACCGGCGTAAGGACGGGTCGTTTGTACAAGCCGACGTTGTTAATTATTAAAGTAATACATATAACAAGAATACTTTATAACAATAAATTAACATAAAAGTGATGAAAGTATATTTATTGTATAAGTGTGAAGTTCCTTATATGATCATCACGTCGATAAGAAAAGCTGAGATAGCCAGGGACAGATGTTAAGATTACAAGTCGTCTTTTCGTAAATTTCTACGGTTGGCAATCCTACGAAAGGGCAACAAGACTTCCTTAATTGGCCACCCATCGAGGGGCCTCACTCATGTTTTATAATTGGTGCCCATCGTAAGGCATTTCTTAATTTAATATCATATCAAGTGATTTTAATTTAAAACTATAAGTTAACAATCAAATTCTTAGTGTATTTTTTTTTAGTTTTGACATAACACAAGGCTGGTGTCCTAAACCATATAAACAAAGGTATCTTTCTATTGATATAAAAGTATGCATTTATTTTCTGTCTAACTTTATCATCCAGGAAAAATATCATCTTAAAGTCCAAAGAGACATCTGACTACTGTGGTAACGATAATAACATGGAGGGAGCTAGGTCCACACAGAACTACTAGAACTACTGTGGTAACAATAATAACATGGAGGGAACTAGGCCCACACAGAACTACTAGAACTACTGTAGTAACGATAATAGCATGGAGGGAACTAGGCCCACACAGAACTACTAGCTAAATTTTCAAAATGTTGTCCGTTAGAGTAGAGTTTGATATTTAATAATTATTTAAAAATTAAACTGTTAGTGTATTATATGATTAGTCAAAATGTAGTCATATTCCTAAGTAGAATGATTGGAATAAATAATTTTATCAAATAATTTTACCAAAAATAATACATAGATCATAGGGCTGGGCCCTACTTTTTGATGCATTTATTGTAATTTTATCAATAATTTCTTAGAAATATTATATAATTCTATATTTTATAGTTTAATGTATTATTGATAATCTATTTATAATTTAGTTAAACCGTTTTGGTCAAAGAGGAAATTATTATAAATTATCATATTATGTACAAGTCATTGTTGTCTAATTATTGAATAGATGCTGGCGCTTATGGATTCATTTTCTATTTTTGATATCGAAAATGGATCCACCAGTTTGTTAGTATACATATTTATATTTAGTCTTCATTTTATAGTTATTCCAAATACCAGCTCAATGTAATGAGCACGTAGATGCGGGCCTTTATCTCATTAAGTTCGGCCGATGCTATATTCTAACGGCAACTACGCTCCACTCAGCAGTTAGTAAGACAAAGAAAGACCAAACAGAGAGGGCTGTGATGTCTCTAGCACGTGGGACATATTGTGGTGCTTTACTATCGCGCGCATATGTTGATTTTCATAACTCCACCATTTTTAAATCAATAAATAATAAACATTTCCAATAATTGACTTATCCCTCACACAACATATTCTACTTAATAACACCTTCGACTCCATCTTGGGATACAACTAGGCCTGTTGACTTGACAGTATTGTCTGTGGATTGGATACCACTATCCCTGTTGACTATACAGTATTGTCTGTGGATTATCCCTGTTGACTAGATAGTATTGTCTGTGGATTGGATACTGCTATTCCTGTTGACTAGAAAGTATTGTCTGTGGATTATCCCTGTTGACTAGATAGTATTGTCTGTGGATTGGATACTGCTATGCCTGTTGACTAGACAGTATTGTCTGTGGATTATTCCTGTTGACTAGACAGTATTTTCTGTGGATTGGATACCACTATTCCTGTTGACTAGACAGTATTGTCTGTGGATTGGATATTGCTATTCCTGTTGACTAGAAAGTATTTTCTGTGGATTATCCCTGTTGACTAGATAGTATTTTCTGTGGATTGGATACCACTATTCCTGTTGACTAGTAAAGTATTGTCTGTGGATTATCCCTGTTGACTAGACAGTATTTTCTGTGGATTGGATACCACTATCCCTGTTGACTAGATAGTATTATTTGTGGATTGGATACTGCTATTCCTGTTGACTAGAAAGTATTGTCTGTGGATTATCCCTGTTGACTAGACAGTATTGTCAGTGGATTGGATATCACTATTCCTGTTGACTATACAGTATTGTCTGTGGATTGGATACCACTATCCCTGTTGACTATATAGTATTGTCTGTGGATTATCCCTGTTGACTAGATAGTATTGTCTGTGGATTGGATACTGCTATTCCTGTTGACTAGAAAGTATTGTCTGTGGATTATCCCTGTTGACTAGATAGTATTGTCTGTGGATTGGATACTGCTATGCCTGTTGACTAGACAGTATTGTCTGTGGATTATCCCTGTTGACTAGACAGTATTTTCTGTGGATTGGATACCACTATCCCTGTTGACTATACAGTATTGTCTGTGGATTGGATACTATTATCCCTGTTGACTAGACAGTATTGTCTGTGGATTGGATACTGCTATGCCTGTTGACTAGACAATATTTTATTTTGATTGGATACAGCGTGAACATTATCATTGGCATATTCCTAGACTTCTTCTGAGGTCTCAACAAGTTTGTGTGCACTTTTAATATTTTAGTCGAGTCTACAATAGAAGTTTGGCTAGCTAGACAAACTACTTTGCAGACATATTTTTCTGGACTGCAAGATAATAAATTGAACAATAATTTTTCACAAAACACAAAATAATATTTTCTGGGACAATTAAAAATATAGTAAACCCTAACAATTATTTTAACACGAATAACAAAATAAATTACCATTTGCATGAATAAATAAATAAGTTATAGCTATGATCAATACATTATGCAAACCACAATCAACTATATTGAGAAGAATACATTATTTAGTTTGGTATTCAAAATTCACCTTACAATTGAATTATAAGGCGTACATTTTTATTAAATACTTTTGTAGTCTACATTGATTATTTTGTAACCCTTACAAAGCGTCTTTCTTAGAAAAAGTTTTAATCAGGCACATTGGAATCTCCCTTTGAACCTACTCACTCACTTGTACAGTACATTAACTTTTTGACCTACTTTAGGATTTAGATTCATTATGAAACTCTTTTAGAAGTAACGGAAATGCAAAACTGTAAATTAAAGTTCATTTAAAATTCACTTTTACAAATAAAATGTTATAAAAACTGTTACCGTAGTAAGACGTCATTTTAAAAATGTAAGTAGATAATTCAACAAATTTGTGTATTTTATTTTCTCATATTTATTATAGTAAGACGGTACTGAAAATGTTATTGATTTGATATAATAATTGCTATATTGTTGAATCTTGTTGTTTTAAATGCCTACAAACTCTTAAAAATGAATTATTTCAATTCTATTTCTTTGTCCGTCTGTAAATTTGTCCATACCCAATTTTTTTTAGATAATTTTGTTTAAACTTGATATTTAGATGTTATATGGCCATACCTCAAGGGAAAGTAGTGATTTTCACTATATCTTTAAAAAAATTGAGATTAGTTTAGTGATTATTTACTTAAAAATACTCGAATCAATTTTCCTTTTTCAAATTTACTATTTGGGGTAGTGTTTTATAATATTAATATTATTGTAAATTTTTTGTTATAAATAACTCAATTAATGATAGCTTACTGCCGACTGATTTCTGAAACATTGAAAGTGTTTCAAAATGGCCTTAACTATTTGGTTAGAATATAGTGTCCGGGGTATGTTATACACGAAAACCAAAATAAAATAGGTATTCCTGTTCTTAGAAGAAAATATTATTTAAGGGTAATATACTGATGAAATATTTTTGAAAATGATATTCCAACTACATATCATGTTAATGTGGATGCACGATTTTACTTTACCATTTATTTTAATTATATTACATTAATATTTTGTGGATGTGAAAATTAAATAAAATAATTGTAAGGAACAATGTATTTTCTTTTTATCTTAAAATAAAAAAGTTACTAAAATCTCGTAAAAATTTGGGAAACTAAATAATACATATTGTTGCAGAAACAATCAACCCAAGAGCATGAATGAAATAATATTCACTACTAGAGAAACATTGAAAAAGAGGATAATCTTTAGCCTCTAAAGAGCGTAATAACCCATTTATATTTTAAAGATTTCCATAATATATATATATATATAATTATATATATATAGTTATATATTAAGTGTGTTTCAGGAGGATTAGCAAATATTTTGGGAAGTTGTAGTCATTATTATTCTGAGTAAAATTGTTACATAAACATATATCCAGTTCTCAATGGATGTGGGGATACAGCTGTGTGAAACTGTCGCGTGAATATCATTACTAGAATAATAAAAAATGATAAATGACTTGCTTATGTTTATTAACTGTTTGAATATTAATATAACACATAATTTACATTTCACAATAAACGTTCGAAATCCCCACCGCCAAACTCAATTCACTTTGAAAATTCTGTAGCTTCTTATCATAAGCTACAACAGGACACTAAATTATTTCCAATCATATCCCACTACAACTTAAACAGTGCAATGTTCTAAACTCACCGAGCTCCATTCCACTGTGTGCATCCCAAGTTTTCTATCTCCCACGCCTCACAGCCTGCTAACACGAACTGGTGGTCAAGACTTGATTTGCGAAGGAACGGGCCGGGCCAACTTCAAATTCTCGCTAAGGCCACCGGGAAATATATAGTATAACATTTCCTTCACTAGATGGTTCCATGTTGTCAAGAACAGGGTTCTGGTGCCTTCCAGGCCTTACTCGTCACATGCTCCCCGTTCACTATTACCCCTTCTCCTCTCTTTGTGACTATCTTGTGTGTAACCCTTAACTTCCCCCTCCCTGAGCAAATTATATCGAATAAATACTGCCAAGAGGTCGAAGGACGAGTCACTCTTAGCAGGATATCTATCTTGGGAACTTCTACGTGCTCCCAAAACAAAATGTAAGATCTAAATTAAGTTTCGGCCTTTGTAAGTCTAAATTCTTTTTCGCCTTTAAATTGTAGTAATATTCAAACCTTCCAAATTGTGTAAATTATAATAATGCTTAGTATTCAAATTCCCTCCTACTTGTGGAAATTATAGTAATGTTTAGTATTCAGAGTCCTTTCGACTTGTGGAAATTATAATAATGTTTAATATTCAAAGTCCTTCTGACTTGTGGAAATTATAGTCAGTGGCGTGCGGTGACTTTTCTCAAAGAGATCTAGGTTTGAAGACACCTTTCATTATGGGGCTAAAGAGGAATACTCTCCATATAATGTACAATATGTAACTTAGAAAAACACTTTTGCAGGTCATAGGGTAGGCAATTCTAGCTCCCTCCAACCGATTCCCAATATTTAGACATGGAATAAACAAATACATAAATAAATTAATTAAACAAAGATATGAATAAAAATAAACAAATAAATAAGTAAACAATTAAATAAAAAATTAATATTTGAGTCTTACCATTATTTATATATTAGTGCAATCCTTCTGTCACCTTTCTGAATGAATTTGTTGATAACAGCGTCATAGAAAGATTTTTG
>CABFWO010003861.1:0-76902 GCA_902155825.1 Timema genevievae | reverse complement strand
GTACTACCTGCCAGATTGTGTGAGTTGTTCAATGTGTGAGGACATGGTACTACCTGCCAGATTGTGTGAGTTGTTCAATGTGTGTGCTAGGATTGCAAATGATCCTAATGACTGGGAGAATGCTGCCAAGGCAGTAAGAGTGAGTGCAACAATTAGAGGGCTATAGGTTGTGGAGTACAGTATTACAGGCATTGTTTTTGGAAGAATTTTAATTTAGAAGGTGCGTGAAAAAACTGCAGGCAAGATTTGAGGTGTGCAATGTGGTTTCATGCCAGGTAGAAGTTGCATGGACCAGATATTTGCATTATAACTGATTGAGAAATAGAAGGCAGTATGGAAGAAAGTGTATCTAGCATTTGTTAATCTGTAGAAAGTGTACAATCATGTAAATAGAAGTATATATGGAATGTTCTGAGAGATTGTGGTGCGTGCATGGTTAGTAAATATAATATTATGGTGGTGTATGATTGAAGTAACGCGTGTTAGGGTGTATGGAGTTTTGAGCGAATGGTTTGACATTAAACAGGGTGCTACACAAGGTCTTGTTATGTGTCTATGATTGTTAAATGTTTTTCATGGATAAGTGTATTCGAGGGATGCTTGTTAGGACGTGGTTGGTGTACAAATGGACAATGTGAATGTGAGAGTGCTGTTATTTGCAGATGATGTCATATTCATGGCTGAGAATGAAAGTGACTTGCAGAATATATTAAATTGTTTGAATATGGTGACAGATAGAATGGATCTTCGTATAAATGTCTCCAAAATTAAGGTGTTGGTTTTTGATAAGGACAGATCTGGAAATGATTGTCAACTAAGGATAAATGGAAAACTGTTAGAACAAGTGAATGACTTTGTATATTTGGGCAGAATGTTCTGTAAAAATGGAAGGATGGATGGAGAAATCGACAGATGAGTGAATGCATCTCGGAGGGTGAAGTCACAGTATTGGGAGTGTTACGGATGGACACTTTTTAGACTTTTTTTATTATCAAAACTATCTGACTTAAAAATTAAAAAACAGGCTCAGCATGAAGCAGATGAGTGACATTTTTTCTCAGCTTGATGGCAAATTTTTTGCATTGTATTAAAATTAATTAAAAAAAACAATCTTGTGTTATGGAAGGACAAAATAAAGACATGATAAAATCTTGTGAAAGTTTAATATCCATCAAAAAAACCATGGCTTTTGTTTTTTGGAACCAGAGGGGTGTCTTGCTTGTTGATTTCTTGAACGAGGAAGAACCATTAATTCTGCAGAACATTTTGAAACCTTAAAAAGACTCAGATATGCAATTCAGAACAAAAAAATGTGGCATGCTGACATCAGGGATTCTTCTTTTGCACGACAATGCTCTGGAGCCCACACTGCAGCTCAAACTGTTGAGCTGATTGAGCTGCTGGACCACCCACCCCGCAAGACCTCGCTCCACATGTACTATCACTGCAGCTCAAACTGTTGAGCTGATTGAGCTGCTGGACCACCCACCCCACAAGACCTCGCTCCACGTGACTATCACTGCCCTCTCAGTGTTTTGCAGAAGATGATGAATTAAAGAATGGTGTGAATCACTGACAGATTTTTTTGAAAGGGGTATAAATAAGTTGGTGCCAAGACATAAAAAATGTCAATGAGAACTATTTGGAAAAATAAAGCATGTATTTTTAGCCCCCTATAAAACTTTTCTATCCCTAAGTTTACTGTGTTTTTTTTATTAATTCATTGGACCTTACTTTGCACATCGTATGTATATGTATGCATGTGGTTACTTTGTAAAATGCTCAGTTGTGATCAATATGGGTGACGGTTTACTTAGTGGTAATTTCACTAGGCCTAATTGATGCATATAAATTGAAAGGTTTATGTAGAAAGCTTGGAATCTTACAATCTAAATAATTTTTTGAACATATAAGCCTAGATACTTGTTTGTATGAATGAACACAATTTATCATATTGATGCTTTTCAGATACATACTCTTTTTGTTATGTAACATGACCAGGAGAAATCCCACAACTTGGGTGTCTAGGTATCTAATTTTATTATACTATAAAACCTAGATCTTAATATTGTTGTGAATTGATTCATAGTATTCTTGTAAGTTAGTGTCTACAGTATTAAAAATAAAAAATAAACTTTTTTTTATGGTCGACCTATGTGGCAAAGGAAATTAATAATTAAATACTTGTCAATTGCATACTATTCCCCTTTAATCTCCTACACTTTGTATGTTTGAAGAATGTATTCTATTTTTATCCAACTGAACAATATAGGCATAATGACAGAGTAGAACATACGAGACTCAGTTCAGTCTTTGAACGGCATTTTTCCACTTATCTTGATCCGTTGCTTGCATCATCTGTTTTCAAATCATAATTTTCCATTGGGCACACAATGTTGTCTCATTTGTTGGTTAGTGGTTGATCTCTTCTCCTGCCTTCAGCTTCCCATTCTTGGTTCATCTTCGTGATACAGGTGCTTTCTATTCTTGGTATGAGGCCTTTCAATCTCATCCAGTGTAGTTGTTTCATCGTGCATCAATATTCACACCTCTTGGGTTGGCTTTGTAGGAACTTGTAGGTCAATTCATCTTGGCTGATTAGAAATATTCAGGAAAAAATGTTGTGAAACGTGACCGTCTCTCTAAAGGTGTTTGTTTGTCCATTTTCACTAGAGAAATCATTCAGGAAAGTGATCATCCTGATTCATCATCATTTTCCCGCAGCTTCGCTCGCATTAATTTCACTTTTAAAAACATGTTCATTGAAACAAAAACATTTTTAATCCCAGAGTTTTAAATTTCCTGTACAAAGAAAACATTCATGCAACGTATTATGTAGAGATTACCATGATGGAATCTTTGGGATTGATAAAATATGTATTTTCAGAGTAAAAAAAAAAGTAATGTCATATAATTATTTCTGTTTCAATATTTGACACACAAAATATTTTTATTAATTTAAGGAAATAAAGTAACAAAGCTTAAGGCAAGCCCTCTTTGTAAATGCTAATGGTTTTATCATCAGGATCGAGAATTTACAGGTTACTGCTAGAACTATCACGGGAACACACCACATATAGCTGTCTGTGAGAAACACTTGCCGTGGAGATCAACACCTGCCACCTTCAGAGTTTGTCCTTGTGAGAAACACCTGCCACCTTCAGGGTTTGTCCTTGTGAGAAACACTTGCTGTGGAGATCAACACCTGCCACCTTCAGGGTTTGTCCTTGTGAGAAACACTTAGATCAACACCTGCCACCTTCAGGGTTTGTTCTTGTAAGAAACACTTGCCACGAAGATCAACACCTGCCACCTTCAGGGTTTGTCCTTGTGAGAAACACCTGCACCTTCAGGGTTTGTCCTTGTGAGAAACACCTGCACCTTCAGGGTTTGTCCTTGTGAGAAACACTTGCCACGAAGATCAACGCCTGCCACCTTCAGGGTTGGTTCTTGTAAGAAACACTTGCCACCTTCAGGCTTTGTCCGTGTAAAAAACACTTGCCGTGGAGATCAGCACCTGCCACCTTCAGGGTTTGTTCTTGTAAGAAACACTTGCCACCTTCAGTGTTTGTTCTTGTAAGAAATACTTGCCACGAAGATCAACACCTGCCACCTTCAGGGTTTGTCCTTGTGAGAAACACTTGCCACGAAGATCAACACCTGCCACGAAGATCAACACCTGCCACCTTCAGGGTTTGTCCTTGCGCTATGTTGATGCCAATAGCATAGCAAACCTTGATAGAAAATTGCAGGCGTTTAAACTGGAAGGGTAGGTCTGATGGAATCATGGGTATTCCTGGTATCAAGACCCATTTCCCATTGTGCAACCTGTCATGACAGTCACTTTGATAAGGTTTTGTAGACTGTTTACCTGTAAGCTGGTTCCATTACACAGTTTAGGGCGGTTCACATTTTGCAGCAAAATGATGGGTGCTCAATTTTTAATTGAGGAGCATGGAGATGGGTAAACCAAATGGATTAAGGGAACTAAACAATTATACAGGGGGGTGCCTAAGGACATAAAAGTGCGGGATGTTGCTTCAAACTGGTCTAAAATACAGTCTTTATTTTATCAGCCAATTCATTTTTGGAGCTAGAATAGCTTTCTCCTGGAACCACATAAGAGGCTTGTTTTACAGAAGAAGTATATAGGGATAAGATAAATAAAATGGACTAATTCCTGGATATCCTTGACTATGATGTATAATAATTATGTTGGAGTTATTCAAGGACCTGCCTCATGTCCTGCAAATACTACATTGCCGAGTTTCAGCGATATACCATCAAATAAGTCTAGTTTTTGTCTTCACACAGGCAGATATGAATGTTGGTCGGCAGGAAAAGTTTCCCAATGTCTTGCCATATATGTAGGATCATCAGCTCGAGTGACTCGGAATGATCGGTAGAGGTTGTTGTAAGTCTCCAGAGAACAATACGGTGACGCCTTCCATCAGAACATGGTTACTTCTAAGATCTCTCAAAGTTCTATTTAGATCTTCATTTAATGTCTTACTCTAATTCCATGATATGAAACTTTGTTTTAATATGTTACACACAGCAATTTGGTTGTTAGAAAAATGCAAGGTCATTGAAATGTTATATATGCTGTTTTGCCCCCCCTTTAACAAATTAACGGCTCTGCCCAAGGAAGCTAGTGAAAAGGCAACACATCCCTCAATCCTGAACTTAGCCAAGAATAAACTAATGGTCCTTTACTTCCGGCCGCATCTTAAAATAACACATATCCTAAAAGATCTTGAATACTCTCCTGTAAGTTGTTGTGTGTTCAATAGAGGCTTGTTTATATTCACAGTCTGTAATAGAAGTGGCCGGTCGCTTGTCTCTCTGACATTCCCTATTAAATATAAATCAGTACGAATTGTTGGCTAGAAGAAGGCATGCTCTTGTCCAATTTGGTTGGTTTGTTCTAGCTTGCATTAAAATATCTTAATTGAAGTCCAAAGTTTCTGCCGATTGATATGTTCACTATCATCAGACATGCGTTTCCTGTGGGTGGTCCTAGCCCGGAATGTTGCTTGTTACAGGGGATCTGCCATTGCCAAGATTGTCGGCACCAATGCTCAACGCTATGAGCACATTGACGAGCGAGTCACCATGTATGTGTACGAGGAAATCATCAACGGGAAGAAGTTGACGGAGATTATTAACGAGACACACGAAAATGTAAAGTATCTGCCAGGAAAGATACTTCCTTCGAACGTGGTGAGTATTTCAATTGGCTGTTACGGGTTGACAAATGAAAGAAAGTGGGAAAGTAAATCAATTCAAGTTTTAATTGTGTGTTTTTTTTATAAGCAATTAGGATATTTTAAACTAAACTTATACTTTTATATAATGAACCATGTTTAATACACCAAATATCATAATTAATATTAAAAGAAAGTATACACAAATACACACAGAGGCCCTACATATAGCCCAGAACCTTTTTTATTCCAAGTCCTAGTGATACTTGAAAAAATTTTAAATATCCAAAATTTGAATTAACCATTTTTTAGGAATACCTACCTATCTAGAGGCATCTGGTACACAAAAGTCGATAAGTTTTGAAATGAGTTCAAACTTGAAAAAAATTAACAATGGAGAGGCTTTGAATTATCCAAATATCTATTTCTTTGGTGATCTGGCAGTATATGGGTAAGGTGTTAGACATCTGTGCCGAGTGTCCAGGGTTCAATCCTTGGTCCCGGCACAGATTTACCTGATTGCCAAACCCTTCCTTGACCTCTAACAAGAAGTGTATTAATCACAACTTATGAATGTGTGGAATGCCAGGCCTCCACCGTGGTTCGGATTCCACGTTAAACTGTAGGTCCTCCATTTCATCTCACAATCACCCTACCATAACACATTAGCGTAAGTGTGCATAACCCAAATGGATAGTAAGGTGCGGTGCTAGTAATGATGATGATGATGATGATTATTATTAAAAAACATATAATAAAAATAAATAAATCAAATTACATAATTGATTTTTGATAGAATCCCGAAGTACCTAAATGTACATCTTCAGGTCTTGCAGTTAGATAATACAAAAAAACAAAAAATGATAATAATAAAAATATTTTAAAAAAAACAAAGTTTTACACATATCATAACATTTCTTCTCAAAATGATTTACATAGTTGTTTGAAGCATGCCTTGAAGTATCCAGTCTTTAATTTACTTTTCGCTATGTTTATATGAGGGATTTCTTGGAGTGTTGGTGGTAGCAAATTAAACAATTTGGGGATGGTACATCTCAGTTCCTGTTTACCATAATAATTAGAGTATTTGCCGATTGTATACACTTCTTTGCTAGAAATTGAGCGGGTGTTAAAAGAGTGGGTTTTTATTCGCTTGTATTTATTGGAATGGTAATATCCTATAAGGAGGCTGTACTCATATAATTGGTTAAGAAGTGGAATTTTATGTTGAATGTATGTCCGTTTGTTAGCAATTTTGGTACCAAATATAATTTTCAGAATCTTTTCTTGTAAATGTGAAATTTTGACTGTGTAACATTCTGTCATTCCTCCCCAGATAGATATGCCATAAGATATTATTGATTGAACTAATGATTTATATATTATTACTATCGTTTTGATATCCAAGTACATTCTAATATAGTAAAAAAATATGTCAATACATTTAGCTTGTTCTCAAGTTTTTGTATGTGCTTGTCCCATTCATTATGTTTGTCAATTATTGTTAGTCCAAGGTAAGTATGACTGTCTGTTGCGTCCAGTTTTTCGACACAGTCACAACATGATTGTGTCCGGTTATGTAAACAATTATAGCTGTGATGCGTAATAGTGACTCTTGTATGGTGCATTTTAGGAGAACAGATATATATATATATATATATAACTTTAGTTTTATTTGCATTTAATTAATAATAATAATAATAATAAATTAATTTATTATTATTATTATTATTAATAATAAATTAATTTATTATTATTACTATTACTATTATTATTATTATTATTATTATTTCTAAAATTCATGTTAAATGTAATTTTTTACCATTGATTTAAATATAAATTTCATGGGGAATCATAGTGGATTTGAATTATCCAATTTTTCTAACTAAACAATGTCAAATTAGCCAGATACTAAATATTAAATAATCAAAGAAAATTAATAGAAATTATATTATGCTTTTAATTGATGACACACACACACACACAGTTGCATCATGAAATATCACCCTTCGGTTTAAATACTTCTATTCAAAAGTTACGGCATGATGAACACATTATGCACAAACAGAGGTGCAAATTAGTCACCTTTCTCACTTTTAACTTAAATCACTTTTTTATGGTACCTAGTCACTTTTTACTACAAATTAAAGGTTTTTCAGTCCCATTTTTTAAAAGAAAGATTGTTACAATTTAGTAACTTAAATTATAAATGAATTGAACCTAAGTATAAAATATAATAGCTACACACAAGGTGTTCAGAGAAGCCATCGAATTTGTTTAATACTAACGGAATTTTTGTTTAGCATAGTTTTGTCAATTTTAGTCACTTCATGGTCACTTTTCTCGCATTTCTCTTTCATCCCCGGCAACAATTATTTGCAGATTTGTCGCAATCTATCGCATACTGTGCTCACTTGGAGCAATTAGAATAATTTTGTCAATGGAGAGTCCAGGAAAATCAGTAAAATTGTAATTCCTTGTGTGTTGGTGAAACTTTTAGAAAAACACGATAAAACTTGAGTAGTTGTACTTTTATTCAAGAGGGAAAGTGGCACATCCAGGGAAGATTTGGCCATTCCCCTCCGTGTCAAGTATAACTGCTAATATAGTTTTTGTTGCGATCTTAGACAATCAGAAGTAATTTATACTTACTTGCTTACATTTTAATTTTCTTTGCGTCTTACTATTTGTTTGAACTGTACAAATTGTATCACACTAATAAGGAAGATATAATTTAGAGGAAATATACCCTCATTTTTGTGAAGAGAGGGTGGGAAACCATTTAGGAAAATGACACCCTCAATATACCCAGCTGGGATTTGAAACCCATCCTCCCAGCCATTGAGAAGTCAGACTCCATGAACTTGACGTTTAGTCTGTCTTTTTACTGGAGAACCTTAAAAATAATGATTTTAAGTATTTATATGAACAGTATAGTTATTATTTGTTGTGTATACGATTTCTTACAATCCATCTGAGCTAGGATTTAGGATGTCAGAGCTTTATAGAAAATGTATCCACATTAGTGTGTCAAGATAGTTAAAAATCACCGGCGTCACTGACAAACCAAGTGATTGTGCTTATCTTGTGGGTGTTATGGTAATAAAGTCTCTACTGTACATCTTTACAGCCTGTGTTACAGCAACAACCAATTTGTTGAGTGATAATCTGTATATTTGACCTAGCAACAGTTTGGGAAGTGAAGATATGATGTAATCTTATTTATAGATGTAAATAAAAACTGTGATAATGAGATATTTATGGACCTTGACACGGCTCATACAACTAAACAATAGCCTTAAAAAATGAATTACAGTTCTGATTTCCCATTTGGCGGGCCGTTCGATTGACATAAAAATATTTAACACTGAGTAACAATACTAAACTAAAACATATATAAATGTGGTGGCATCTGTGGCTCACCAGCGAATGAAGGAAGAACATACGCATGTACAAAATGGCAGCATTCAAGGTGCGCAAGAGGCATGCTCAAACGGAACTTACTTTCCTTGACCCGTGTTAAAATGATCTGTATCTTAAACATGACAAAACTTTGATAAAAGGAATTACTAGAGTTTATGTAATATGATTGATAATTTTAATTATGTTCTTTTTGTCAAACTAACATTAGAAACTTTCTCGAACAATCTTTATATTATTTATTTGTTCTGAACCCCTGATAACCTTTGCCCTTACTATACAATATCATGATGCAGTGCCACTCTATGTCACTATGTGATAGGGTCATTTGAACACAATCAACTCTTTAAATGAGAATCCCATAGGATTTAGTTATTGAATTAAAACTTTTGTGAGCTAAAATATGCTTATTATTGGCTTTACATGTCTTTACCACACACAGAGAGAGCTTGACTTAATTAGATACACAAATAATATTGGTTGAGAACAAAGCAAACATATTTATAAACATAGTAAAATGGACCGATACATATTTTACAAATCTAATAAAAACAAAGAACTGTATTCTACCATTTGATTGGACTTCCTATTTCTGATTATGTAGTTTATAGTCTTAGTCATTGTTATTTAGTCACAGAACAGGCGACTCATTGGGTGAGAAGACTCATGGGGTCCTTCACCTACATCTTGAAGAAAATAAAATATAAAATGATCAATATATTTATTTTAATACATCACCATAGCTTATATCATCTTTGCTAACTTTACTAAAATGTTTTGTCATTTTTTGTTTAAATATTATTTTTAAAATATACCCATTGTATAATACAAATGCGAAAAACAAAAACACTTTGTGCTGGTTTAATGAAACTGACTGGGATCTCATGTTTCATTCACTTGTTAGTGAGACAGAGGAACTAGTGTTACCATGGCTACAGTCATTCACTTGTTAGTGAGACAGAGGAACTAGTGTTACCATGGCTACAGTCATTCACTTGATTGTTTGCAACCCTCACTCCTCCACTCTATTTCTTGGTGCTCTCTTAAGATCTTCTCAAGCTCTAAATGATTAATCAATTGATTATTATGTATCTTCTAGTATGAAGCAGAGTAAATAGTTTGAAATAATTGAGTACATTTTACTTTATATATTTTGAACCTTTAAGGCAACTGTGTTAGTCAAGTAATAAGTGACTTTAGTTCAATTCCAGGTAAGAGGAAAAATCTAGGTTCTAATAAATATTAGAATAAATGGTACAGAGAAAAATATTAGGGTCAAGCCCATATGATGGCTTAAGTTAATCTTCCTCTCCACCAGCTCACAAGGTCATGAGCTGTCCTGTCACTCTTCTATTTACCTCTATCACTCTCTCTCACTGAACTATCAGCACCAACATCTTGTCGAGTTGTCACAATATTAATTTTTAATGCAAAAGATCAATAGATCTAAGATTTAAAAATATATTTATTGGAATGCATATAATCTGAGTGCATTAAGGTAATTCAACCATCAACATTTAACTGCACAGTTTTAACAAGTGTCTAATCATAAGCTATAAAAATAGTGATTTCAAACCATCATATACCACTAGCTAGCTGTAAGGGGTAAAATTTGCTATTTGATGCCTTTTGTGTACCTTTGTCAAGGTAAAGTAGTTAATGTATGAGGCTGAAATTTAGTATATCTAGACATTCATATGAGATGCACACAATTAAACATTTATAATATTAATATTATTTACTTACCCTATGGCATTAGGGACTCGAAAGCTCATTACCCGACTCACAAAAATATGATACGCCACCTATCCCTATCTTGAGATAGTTCTATCCACTCCCCCTCATTACACCCTATCCCTATCTTGAGATAGTTCTATCCAGTCCCCCTCATTACACCCTATCCCTATCTTGAGATAGTTCTATCCAGTCTACCTCATTACACCTATCCCTATCTTGAGCTAGCTCTTTCCAGTCAACCTGCCCACTGTTATCCATGAGATTATTAGACTAACAATGTCTTGTGATGAGTACAGTATATATAGCTCATCATTATGTGACCAACTCCACTCCCAAGTAGCCTAATCCCTCTTTGGACCTTCCTAAGCACCTTGTTTTCTTACACCCTAATTTTTTTCACTGTGTAAGGTAGGAGACCCCGTTTAACAACCATAGAGAACAACTGGTAAAATTATTGTTTTGTGTATTCTGAGTTATACATTCCTTGAAAGAAGCCGAGATGTTGACAACTTACTGACCGAGTAATAGCATGCATTTCCTGACTGTATTCTTTTCATAATTTCTAATCTAATATCATTGTTGCTAAATATTTAAACTAATTAACCCTGTCAAATTATATGCTGTTGGCAGTAATCTCTAAAATAACACCCCCAATCTGTGTTCTCTGTGTGATCTTATATTGTGTACACCTCATAAGTATGTCTAGTCATCCTAAATTTCGGCCGCAACTTAATTACTTCACATTAACAATGTTAATCAAAAAGCATAAAATAGCAAGTTTGACCCCTTAAAATTCGTGAACTGTGAGGATTTGAAATAATCGAATCACAACTTATAGCTTATAGTAATATATTTGTTAAAATTGTACAATACAATTTTGATAGTAGAATGACCTGAAAGTTTTAGTTCGTTGTATTTAACTATCACAGATAGGTACCGTGAAAATGCGTTAAGTGTAACTAAACTTATAAATAAGAGTTTCACAAATTAATAAAGAAATACGAAAGTGTTTTTTTAGCATGTATCTAATTATAGTTAGTAAATTTCACTCATTTATAATACGAGGCGTGTCCAGAAAGTAAAAATACATCATGTTGATGTCGCTAGAGGGAGTTTAAATGCTTGTTGTGAATAGACTGGCGTTGACCTTGATCCTTTCACTTTGGTTTGGCACTACGAGAATAGTTTTTGTTCGAGTGACATGTTATTAAAATGGCAGCCAATCTATGATCCCACCAAATGTGAAGTTGGTTCCGTGATACGTTTTCTGAATGCATAAGGTAAACGCCCATTGGAAATTGACAAAAAAAATTCTGTTTACGGTGACATTATGAATCAACAAAATGTGACGAAGTGGTGCCATGAATTCTTGGGAGGAAGGACTAACGTTCATGACGAACAAAGGAGCAGTAGGCCATCTTTGATCTCCTACGACTTTCAAAAAATTGAAAGAGAAATTTGTACAGATCGGCGTTTGACGATAAGAGAGTTGTATGGCATTATTCCTGAAGTGTCTTTGACTACGATTCATGAAGCCATGACAGAAAAATTTTGTTACAAAAAATTGTGCCCGCGCTGGGTGCCCAAAATGTAAACGGACGAACAAAAGAAAACACTGATGGGTTTTGCGCTCACGTTTCTCATGCGTTACACAGAGGATAGAGATAAGTTTTTGGACTCTAATGTGACTGGAGATGAAAGATGGGTTTATCACCACACTCCTGAATCGAAGCAGCAGTCATTGAAATGGTACTCATTCTCCCAAAACAAAAACAAAATTCAAAATGTCAACTTCAGCAAAAAAATCATGGCTACAGTATCTGGGACAGAAGAGACATTCTCCTGGTTGACTTTACGCCTCCTGACACAACATTTAATGCCAATGCATATTGTGAGACCTTGAGACAGCTTCGCCAGGCCATTCAGAACAAAAGGAGGGGAATGTTGACTGTTCCATGCCACCACTGAGTTGCTTGACAGTTTCAAATGGGATGTTTTGGATCACCCGCCCTACAGTCCAGACCTTGTGCCTAGTGACTACCACTTGTTTCTTAACCTGAAGAAACATCTGGGTGGGGAAAAATTCGACGATGATAATGAGGTTAAAGAAGAAGTCCTAACGTGGTTCAAAGGACGGGCGGCAGACTTTTATTACTTGGGGGTACAGAAGTTGGTTCCCAGGCTTAATGATTGTTTAGACAATGTAGGTAGTTTTTAGTATAAGTCTAGTTAAAAACATTTATTTGTAAATGCTATGGTCATTGTATCCGGAAACGCTTCGTAGAAGGTAGCACACCTTGTAAGCTTGTTAAAAGCTTGCTTAGTAAGCTGATGTACTCAAAATAATTCTAAATAAATAAAATCATCCATAAATAAACAATATCACATACATTTTGAATTATTTATTTTAAAAACATGTTTACCTTCAGCATATAAAAAATTTGACCAAAATTCTTAATACTTGTAAAAATTAAAACACATTCCATAATGTGTTTTCTTTCATATAAACTAATTAATTAAATTAATTATATATTTTATCGCTAAGTACAGTACGTCTATTTATTGAATTGTGTTTACATACATCAATAATATTCAGCCTGGACATATTAATTCTAAAATAGACAAAATGTGTCACAACTTTCATTTGTTATTCATCATTGTATCGGTATGTAGTAGTTTTGAGGGGAATTTAATTACAATTTGTTAATTTACTTACAGAGCTGAGGGTTCTGGGTCCGATTCCCAGTACGGCCAAAAAAATTAATCACTGGTGAAATGTGGGTTTCTCCTTTCACAGTGATTAACAAACGGCTGGGGGCTGGATGCTGTGTCTGTTCTATATTTAAGTTAGCTTGTAAGTTGTGCGCTGTTATAATCAGTCGGTTCAGTAAGTTCATGTTAAATACCTCAAATAAATGGAAAAAAAAGTTACTTTGCACAAATATGTATTGTACACTGAACAATATCTTAACAATAAATAAAAGTGAACAATTTAACTAACCATAAAAGATTCCCTCCAAAAACACATGTGTATATTGTTTTTTGTCTTCTAGAAGCTCTTGAGTTTGAATCCCTGCTAGGAATGTCAAGTGAGGTTAATGTTGTGTTCAGGTGGCAGTTCCAGATGTGGTGGAGGCCGCAAAGGATGCAGATGTTCTTATCTTTGTGGTTCCTCATCAGTTCATCAGGACACTGTGCTCAACTCTCCTAGGGAAGATCAAACCTACTGCCGTGGGCTTATCCCTCATCAAGGTTAGTTCTAGCGCTTACTGCTGGTGTAGTATGACAACTCTTCTTCTTGGTGTTACGTGGGTCAATAAAAGGTTAAGAAATTAGCTGTGTGACTTATGGATGACAATGTGAGTGGAGTCAACGCAGTGCCTGGGCGTATTAATACAAGAGTTGGGGAATGTGTGACTGTGACCATCGAAAGGGGGAGTGGACATTTAGACAAGAAAGTACGGTTTGACGGCCCTCACGGCAAACTTTACTCCTGTTAAGTAATCTATTTTGGGTTTCAACACCAAATAATTTATTATCAGAATATGAATGAAAATACCTTTTAATTGAAACTCCTGCCTAAGCTTTAACTTTCTCAGCTATTATGTTATTAATAATTAGTGTATTCACTTAACAACATAACTACTAACAAAAAGAGGGGAAGTTCCCTTTTAATTCTTATTTCAAGGCTAACACAGATTTGTTTAATTTGAATGATCGTTGGTTCAGACACTGTGAGGTCCTTGCTGGGCAACTTAGGATAACACACTGTGCTTGCCCTAGAGCCAGGTCTCGCCACATGGCGGCTTGTACACGAGTCCTGGGGATGAGGTGTGTAAGACTCGCCACATGGCGGCTTGTACACGAGTCCTGGGGATGAGGTGTGTAAGACTCGCCACATGGCGGCTTATACACGAGTCCTGGGGATAAGGTGTGTAAGACTCACCACATTTGGCTCTTCTGTGGACTTTATACTAATCTGTATTGACTGTCATGACGGGAGGAAAGTAGAAACACAATCTTTGGTTCAAACTAGGAGATATTTTATCATTTTGTAATTTATGTTTCTTAATCCATTGCTAAAAAAAGTTACATTCGCAAAGCTACCATTTTAGAACATTTATACCTAAACTAGCAGGATTTGTGTAGGGCAATGCATTTCTGACTGATCTACAGGGCCTGGGTTCAGAACCCAACAACCCTTACTGGGACGATTTTCCATCTGCTTTATGTAAGGACTGTTTAATTTAAATTCACACTCTTCATCCTGTGTTCTTAGTGTAAGTCATAGTCAGTAAGCTAATTGAAACAAATATTTTTAAAGAAGGGATCATGTGTCAATATTCTAATGAATCCCATGTGCTGGTTAATCTCCTCACAAGCTCTTCTAGCTCAGGAACTAACTCTTGGCTCTCGATGACAGAATGATTGACGAGGTGTTAGCACAGCTCTCCTTGATAGATAGTGTAAACTAGTAAGCACCTTGAAGATATTTATGGTAATCTATGTTTGCACAAGTTATCTTGAGTGAGCTATTTACTGTATGGTTGCCAACAAGACATTCTTTCAGTATGTACTTCTATTTAGTACTACATTTATTATTATTTTAGCATGTTTGCAGGTTAATTTTACTTGCTTTTCGACTTTTGTTTGTATTCTGTCTTACTACTCATCCTGACAAACATATTTACACTAGTAAAATATGTATGGAGATTGTAGAATTTAGAGGAGATGTATCCACATTTGAATGTATGGAGATAGTAGAATATAGAGGAGATGTATCCACATTTGAATGTATGAAGAATGTGAAACCATTTAGTAAACACCACCTGACTGGTATTTCAACCTCAACCTTCCCACCACTGACAAGACAGTTTATTGTAATTCATGTCTTCAGATTGTGCGAACATCGATACAAGTGGACATTTAAAATTGGACTTAGTTGTTTATGTGCATATTAAACATTGTATGACTATTATCCATTATATAAACATCCTTTGTAGATAAATTAATTTATTTTAAAATACTTTAATGAAAATCCACCTTGATAAGCTAAAGGCCAGTTCTCATGTGTCATGAATGTTCAGCGAGTCATTGAAAATGAATACAAAATGAACATCATAACACTCATTTCATTAGACTGATTATTGAAAAATGAAAACAAAATGGACAGTGAGAACACGTACACGAAATACTGAAATAATTTTTCTTTTAATGTAAAGATTTATTTAAATTCAATGTTACACTGCGACCACCTGCAACCTTGTATTGAATCTAATCTCCAATTGTTTCCCAGTTTTGACTCGTGTTGACGTCTGGACAGGCCAGACAGACTTTAATGAAGTTTGTCTGTTAACAAGACTCTTTTTATGTAATTTGTTTTTCAAACTCTTGCAATAAATGTACTTCACAAACCGCAGCCTGTTTTAATTTTGAACGGTGCTATTTATATAAATGGAACACTAGTTTATCAGTCTCATCATAATCATCATGCTCAGTGACACATGTGAACAAATGCCTTTCATTTTCAATTTCATTAAAAATGACATGTGAGAACTCGCTTTAAGCTTGAACATTTCACAAACCACCAACTTCCAAAATAATGTTGTTCTCTTCTACTAGATATATATTTTGAAATATTGTTTAATCAACTGTGCGATATATTAAAACATCACTTCATTTCCAATGCAAGTACAACACGTTTATTCCTCAAGGACACATGTGGTTCTTTGTATGTGACAATATACATATTATGTAAATGAATGTTTCTATTTTTAGTTTCGTGAATAAACTTTGGTGGAGGAAACAATAAATTCTTTGCTTCCCTATATGTATAGTATTGTATTTAAATCTATTAAAAAATTATATTACACTAAAATATTATTTTATCTTAAAAAAACTAGTCTCTATACTACCTTTTTAAAAATATGTACCTATGTAATATGAGTGCTCCTAAAGCAAGAATATCCATGTTTGCTCTGGGAATAATAATAGAACAAATGTCACATGACCTGTAGTTCCCACACTTATGTTGAATATTTCAATTACCTGGACAGTAACTGAATGGTACGGTGAGCCCATATGGGTAGTAAGACCGGATACAACAAAATAAACTGACGACATTTTACAATAAAGCCCTTCACGTTTGTCTAGCTACATTTCAAAACAAAGAATGTATTTCTTTGTTGTTGTTTTCCAAATGGTATTGTATTTGTAGATATTCTCTCTTTCTAATACTAGAACTCATTTTAAACTTTTTAACAAATGTTTGTATCTCGACCAAACCTTTAACACAACCACATACTCAATCTCTTGTTCTCATTTTCTTACTTTCTCATATAAATAGAAAGTAATATAATCGTGAAAATTCTTGACCTTGAGATTAAAATGAATATTTACATTTTATGTTTGTTTGAATCCAAACAAAGTTAATTTTACAATTCCATCTGGTCAACGTTGGGATAAAGTGCTCACCCTAAGACCTGATGCTCGTGGGTTCAAACTCAGTCGCGGTAGACAGATTTTTCTTGAGCGATAAAAATCTTTAGCACAACTTACTTCAGAGGATTCCATGTCGATTGTGGCTTGTAAAAAAACCTTGCCCTTTTGCTCTCACTCATAGAAATTCTCATGCGCTGATATAATCAGTTGGTTCAGAAAATGGATGTTAAATACCTTAAATAAATCAATTAAAAAATAAATATTCCATTGGTCCCCATGTTTGTCTGGCCCTGCTCACAGATCAAAAACAATAATTTGATGAATTTTGTTCAAACTTTATATTAAAATATTATTTGGCTATCCTTGGGACTTTTTTTTAATTTTGACCCTAGCCCTAAACACTAGAAGGCCCAAGCACATATATATTCACCAGTTCTTTAAATATATGCCTTAGAACATTGTAGCATACTTTTGGATTAACATGAATCAATACAGGATGTCCCAAAGTTACTGTGCAGTAATTACCACATACCTCGTTGCAGTTCTTCCTATAACAAATTTGGAAATGACCCCCAAGGGTCTAAAGACACATCCGAACACAGCTCTTCATATCATAACATATGACGAGGCATATAGACACATGTTTTCAGGCCCGGGCGGGACATTTCCAACACATGTTTTAGGAAAAACTGCAAGGAGGTTCCGAACATGATACTTTACTGAACATAAATGTTGGGACATCCTGTATATGTAATACTTAAAAATATATATATAATGAAACATGAACTATATTACTAAAGCATATAGAGACAAATAGAATTAGAGGACTTGAAATTCTTTGGAGTCAGTAGTTTGAAAACAATTTGTAAGAATAGAACGAACGGTTCAGCCACTTCGACTTTACATAGTTTATTATGCTTGATTATGAAGATAATACTAATAATAATAATTTAAAATTGCCTGTTACATTTATTTCACATTATATATTCAACATCGCATAAGGATACTTATGACAATAATAGGTGATATTGAACTATACAAAAAATTATGCTAGAAATGTACAATATGAAGAGTTGGAATATGCAATATGTACATATATGTATACTAAAATAATTGCCCGAAAATGGGAGGGTTGAAAAATGGCCAAGCATCACCGACCCTCCAGATACTTGAGGCAAGTTACTTTTTTTTTATGACTGTGGCTGAACAATTGCTACCTACAGATTTGTGAAGTAACTGTCAACCAGTTTGTTTCTTACTTGCAGTAATCCCTTGATAATGGCGCTGTTTGTGGTTTTGTTTTTAGCTTGTTAACCAGTTTAAGTATAAATTTGTGCTGAGAGATTCTCTGACTTATTGCCTCCTTGTAAATTACCCACGTATTGAGTGTTTCAAGGTCAAGGATGTTGTAGAAAACATGCACTGGTCCTCTCTGAGAAGCAGCCCTTATAGAGTACTTATAAGTTGACAAAGTCAATGCGATACTTTGTAGAGCTATAGAACTCCACTGTTTCTGGGAGCTTCCTTTCAATTGCACGTATCTCTCCTGGTGTGGTTCACTGTCCCTACAATGCTTGTTTCCTCTGCTTTCAGTCTCTGTGCTAGCTTCATTATTGTGAAGTCTGGTTGTATCAGCTTAAAAATATCAATTTCTGGCAAGAATTTTTCTTCAGGATGCATCTCGTCTTTCCTGAAGAGATAGTAATAGAATGATTCACTGATCGCCACGCTTATAAGAATTAACTCTACGCTGCTTCACTATGAACTGTCATAGCAATATAAACATATATTTGTGACAAATATGATTTTACATTCATAATAATATTGCTTGCTATTCACGGTTTAGCACTATGGGGATGTTTTGAATAAGTCATCCTACACTTACAGCACGGTCAAATTGGCCGCTTTCGGGTCTTCTAGGTATAATGTTTCGTACAGCCAGTTTTATTTATTTATGAGAGAAGAGATTTTTGTATAACATGTAAAACCCTATTTGATGAAAAGTCAAAAGGCAACGATATGTTTCCTCAACAATTACATATGTTATGAAACAAAGAATTCTTAAAGCGGTCAAAATGGCTGCTTCGGGCTTTCTTGTGCTATAATTAAGATTACTGATGAGCAGTAGCATACGCATAATTGCAAAATAGGGGGGGCTCAAGGGATGTTTGGAGGGATTTCCCCCCAACCACCAGAGGCAAATTTTTTTAAACCATTATATACACCCAGAAACTTTTTTTGGAAGGTTTTTTATTGGTATTTGTTAACTTGATCATTAATATTTGTAAACAATAAACTTATACGAAGAAACGCTGGCACTGAAAGAGAGGTAAGGGGTTAACCCTACTGACCAAAGAATAATAGTTTCAGAACATAAAGATACCTCACTTCCATTCCACCCATATGAAATAAATATATTTGATGATTGATATATAGACTATTTCTGATAATTCACAATGCTCACATAATACTCCCTTCCGCCCATTTTATCCTCTCTTTGAATCTGCATAGATCTCAGGGCATCCCCAAACTACTGGCTTGAGCCCCTCGTGGGTACACTACTGCAGATGAGTGAATTTTTTGAATCCCAGATTTTTCAAAAATGACTCAACAATTTTGTTTGAATTGTATATCTGGAGGTGTATTACGTGAAAAATTAAACTGTAGATATGATTTTAGCGAAAAAATTTGTTTATGATTTGCTACTGATGACCTCTTTTTTTTAATTGAAATATTTTAAAAATTACTTTAAAACATTTTATCAAAATGGGTTTCTGGTAACTTTTTTTTACAATATTCATAATTCTATATAACATATTTGTTTTTCTTAAATATTCTGAAATCTCTTAGTAGCGGACACCTTCCCGGATCATACATATCCGTTATTAAGAGGTGTCTTTTATTTGGAATTTTTTTTAATCACACTTCTTGAACACAGTTTAATCTATATGAGCCTATATTCTGTGAATAGTAACTATACAATCAAATGACTGCATTGTGCAGTATTGTATGCAGGATAATGATTAGTGAAAACCATACAGATTGCATAATATACAGAACACTACACAAATTAAATTATGTGTGAACAGTAGGCCTTCTGTATGTGCACGAGCACATAAAACTGCTGGAATGAGCTCGGAAGGGGAGTGAGGTACTACCTTGAAGTACCATAGACTATTTTAGAAACTTTCATTAGAGGGGGAAGGCTCACACTTGACGTGATTCATTCCTACAGTAAAATACTGAATATGGACAGGTGATTAAAGATTTTTATACACCAAAATGTGCATCTTTTGGAAGTGTCCCATTTCCATTATTGACAAAGTCTGTTATTGGGAAGTGATTTCACTGTAAAAACCAATGTTATTTTGCCGGTGAAATTTAAACAGTCTTATAAAGAAGAATCTGCTATTCACAGGTGTCTATTGAGGGAAATTTCATAATATTTTTACCCAAGTACATACTAACAGACTACAAACATAAATAGTTGATGTCATCTTAAACTATTTTAAAAAGAAGGAAATGTTTCTAAAATTGTTCAAAAAAAACCTTTGTGTTAAACTTTGTACTTCCTTACAGTGTCATTGTTTTAAGAAAACTTTGCGTCTAAATATACATACATAGACATCACTAAAGATACATATGTAAATACCACCAAAGGTAATGTAACGGTATTTGCCACCCTAACATTTATTTCCTTATATTTGTCTAATTTTTGTAAATAGTTACCAATTGATTTTCGTTTGAAATGATGCACGTCAACGTTCGGCCGCAGCTTAACGCGCTGTGTTGCCGGCGTGACAAAATAATACTATTTACATCCATTAAAAAAAATGGAAGGAAGAACGTCTAAGACTATTTTAAATAATTTAAATAAGGAATTTTGATCTAAGGAAGAAGATTTACCTTTTATTAAACATATTAATTATCCTTCTAAGAAGTTTGTTGACTCTTCTTTATTTATTTTCAATGTCGGCAATGATTTATTTCAAAGCATGCGTAGATCTGGTAAAGAAGTGGGTGGCAGGTCTCGTGATTGTAAAAGAAGTAAGGAAAGAAAAAGACGTGATGTAAATACCTCTAAACTAGTGTGCATTTCAATATTGACAGATGGAAATAAACATTTTAATTCTTTTAAGAAACATTGTTCATATTCATTGACATATATTTCAATCTTTATATTAAATTTGCATTTTTATTTTATATTTATCCCTAGTCCATAGCCAACTTTTTATCTTTTGTTTTAATGTATTAGTTTTCTCTTTGGACTTGGAAGAAAATAGTGAAAACGTGCCACCACAGGTTTATAGAATGTTTATTCTAAGAACATCAAATATTACTGGACTGAAATATTAATATGAACTGAAAAACTAAATACAGATCAGGCAAGAACAAATACCATCAATAGAACTACCAACATTATGCATAAAAATGTACCAATATCATAATGAATAAATGTTAAATTGCTATACCAACACTTCGCCTCAATTTAACATGCTTTAAATGTGCACAGAGAGGAGGCAAATGTATTAAACATGGATGAATCCTAATTGTGGCTGCAAGAAACAAGGGTGTGTGAAGGGAGGTAAATGTTATGAACATGGAGGAATACATAATCTATTTTATGATGCATTCAATCCTAGCCACTTACATAGTAACATTCAAGCTTTTGATTAAAATGTCAGCAATTTAAAATTCACTTTGGACATATTCAATCTTTACAACTTTATCACACACTAACTCCCTTACAAAATTATACTTCACATCCATATATTTCAATCTTTTGTGTTCCCACTTCTCAAGACACTTGATGGCAGGCTGGTTGTCCTCATATATGGTGGGCAATTCGAGGTTGATTTCCAGCTCCAGTAGTAGACTGTGCAGCCACAGAACATCAGTACAGGCATTGGCAAGTGAAATGAATTCTGCCTCACAGGTACTCAAGGCAATAGTGGGCTGCTTTCTAGTTGTCCAAGATACAGTTGAACCAAAAACTTTCAGAAGAAATCCAGATGTTGACTTACGACTGGAATCGTTGGCCCAATCTGCATCGGCATATGCGGTTAGGGGTGTCCCTTCTTCTTTAGGAAAGTGCAGGGCTAGGTGTGAAGTTCCTTGTAAATAGCGAAGAATGCGCTTCAGTGACTCCCAGAGAGTGTTAGTTGCACAGCTTTAAAACCTGCTGAAATAATTGACAGAAAAACTCAAGGTCAGGTCTGGTGCATAATATTAAGTTCATCAAACTGCCTATGAGTTCTCTGTATAGCTTGATGCCAATTATAGAGGTTGATCCACCATCATCAATAGGGGGTTTCGTCTTCATTGGTGTTTTAGCTATTGTGCAGGTTTCCATGTTAAATTTGCATGAAAGTCTTTTGATATAAGATGGTTGACTAATTTATTTACTATCGTTTCTTTTCTCAATTTTTATTCCGAGAAAAAAGTGTAAGTTACCCAGATCTTTCATGCTGATGATCAAATCGTCAACAAAAATCAGTATGTAGACCTTGGTATTCACCGACAACATGTAGGTACAGACATGGATCATTCTGCACTGGTTTAAAACCAAGTGATCTAAGAAAAGTGTCAAGGCACTTGTTTCATTCTATTGGTGCCTGCTTGAGGCCATACAATGATTTCTTGAGCTTGCAAACAAGTTCTAACTAAATTATTTGAAAAACCAGGGGGTTGTTGCATTTAGACTTCTTCGGACAAGGTTCTGTGCAAAAATGCATTCCTCACATCCATCTGACATGCATGTAAATCTTATTGATTAATGATGGCTAGCATTGTTCTCACAGTAGTCATACGTGCTACTGGGGCATAGCTCTCACTAAAATCGAAACCTTTCTTCTGTTGACAACCTTTAGCCACTAAACTTGCCTTATAGCAATCCTTATTACCATCTTGATCTCTCTTGATGCTGAAGACCCAGCGACAGGAGATAGCTTTCCTACCTGGGGGTAATGAAGTTAGTTCCCAGGTGTTGTTTTTCTTGAGGGAATTCATTTCTTCTTCTACAGCTAGCATCTAGTTACTCTCATCAGGTCTACCCTTGACATCATCAAAATCTTCAGGCAAATTGTCAAGAAAGTTTTCTGCATTTATAGCAAATGCTACATAATCTTGCAAATAGCTTGGTTTCACACGTGGGTCGTGAGCTACGACGAAGTTCACCTTCATCTGATAGTGGAGGCGTTTCTTTGTCCAACTCTTCATGACTGGCTTCGCCTGAAGGTAGTCTTCCTTCTGACGGAATGGTAACTGTTTAACAAAGTAGTGGTGCTCTCACTGCTGGGGATGTGGTCATATTTTCTCCACTTCAAGTGGCATTTTCATCAAAGAACACATCACATGCCAAAATAATCTTTCTGGTGACATGGTTCCACATCCTATAGCCATTGGGGCAATAGCCGACCATTATGCACTTTTGTGTACGATTGTTCAGTTTCCCTTTAAGTAGCTAATTAGGGATGCACACTTAGCCAATACAGCCAAACACACACAATTTTGACAAGTTTGGACGTTGACTATACCAGACCTCATGCAGGAGTTTTACAATCCAAGGCTACTGTTGGGCTTCTATTAACAATATATACTGCTGTCATCACAGCTTCTGACCAGAGATCTTTCAAAACATTTGCACTTAATAACATACACCGCACACACTCCATTAGTGTTCTATTCATGCGTTCACTTACTCCGTTTTGAGAGGGTGTATATCTGATAGTATAGTCAAACTGTATACCTTTGAATTCAAAGTATTTTCTCATCTCTGAAGATAAATATTCACCACCTGGGTCACACCTGAATCTGTTTATTCTTTCATTAAAATGAACAGTTGCTATAGCTTCATACTTCTTAAAACACTAGAATACTTCTGACTTTTCTTTGATCGTGTAAACATAGGTAAAGTGACTGTAATCATCAATTAGGGTAAGTATGTATCTCTTACCATCATATGATGTAGGACTGATCGGACCCATGACATCACTGTGGACAAGCTGCAAGGGGCGCTTAGCCCTTGAGCGAGTTTGTCTCACATGGAGATTCCTGAGTTGTAAGTTTTTGTTTACACACACCGTTCATGCCATCAACCATTTCACAAAGAGACTTCAAACTGGAATTGCCAATATGCACCAGTCGTTTATGCCATAGATTTATACAATCTCCCTCAGCAACATTGGCACAGGTATTTTGAACAGAAAATGTCACTAAATACATTTTGGCAGACTCTGATGAACTGCTACAAGTTTCATGCTTGAAAATTTTTGCTATACCTTCTCCAAAAATTACCTTGCATCCATTGGAATACAGTCGTCTGACTGATAAGAGGTTGTGTTGTAGACCAGTCACGATAAGAATACTTCCCAGCTTGATTACATTGATTTTTCCATCCATCTCAAAAGACGCACAGAGATCACCAACTTCTGTCGCTTTTAAATTTTCACCTGATTTTGTGAGCTTGATATTCGCAGGACTTGCGAGAGTATGAATATTAGTTAGAAGATGACAATAAGTAGCACGGACCATGTGTTCTGAAGCTCCTGAGTCAAGATACCAGGATGTAAACAAGACAGAATCCACTTCCAAGGACGTGTTGGCTGCGGAACTGAACTCTACTTCTTCAACTTTGGCGACTTGGGCTTTCTTTTCATCTTCACTCTGTTTTTTCTTAAGTTTACAGCATTCTGAGATCACATGTCCAAATTTTTTACAAAATTTGCACTGAAGTTGACTTCGCTGAGTGTTTTGATTAGGCCTAGTTTGCTGATAAAAATATTGAGACTGTTTCTTATGGCTCTGTGTAACTTTTCGATATGCTTGGGCCATAAAGGAATGTGAGGTTATGACTTCTGCTGCTCTCCCTTCTGAAAATAATTTCTGTTCCTCATCTAATAACCTATTTTTTACAAAGCTCAATGTCAATTTTTCGGCCAGAGTCTCAAGAGCAGTAACAACTACATTGTATTTGTTCGGTATGGTAATTAAAATATGGCAGACAATATCTAATTCCTCTAATGTAGCCCCCTTTGACCGTAATTCACGAATCAATTTATCAAATCGATTAAAATGTACCTTTAGAGTTTCACTTAATGGATCGAACTTCATCAATAAAAGACTTTTATGTAGAATTAACTGGTTAACTATGCCTTTTCTTGCATAGGTATTCATAAGGGAAAGCCATATCTCAAATGCAGAAACTTTATCCTTGGCACATTCAATAATGTTGTCTGAAAGTTTCTGGACTAATTGAGACTTGCATTTTCGATCTTTTTTCTTCCATTCTGCCAGTTCTTTTGTCTTCTTATTCGAGATTTCAGAACTATCAGCTTCATTGAAAATTACTTTCGTACGGTAATCACTTTGAACTACTTCCAGCAAGTTGAGTTCATCAAGCAGCATTTCCAACTTCCACTTATTGAAGTTTGAACCATCAAATAATGGAACACGATACTTTTCTTCATCTGTCATGGCGGCTAAGGCTTCTTCTAGGATAAGTCTTCTAGAGGTTAATGTTAATGTTGATTCTCGATGCACACAGACAATAATAAATGTCCGTTCATTTTAAAGGACTCTGGGCCCATAACCTGAAAACGTGCCACCACAGGTTTATAGAATGTTTATTCTACGAACTGTTACACCCCTCTCTCCAACCTTTCCTTACGACAATCGATAACTTAAAGGAAGGGGGAGGGTTGCAAGCTACATATAATATACAAAGGACATGAAATGCAAGATTTAAATAATAATACCATAAATGGTTTATTCAAAGCAAAAAACAATTAGAGTTCAAATATTTACATGGTCTCAATAATCGTACTGAGTTCAGTGGAAAATCATGTTAGAAATAAACAGTTATTTAGCATAGTCCATTAGAGAGAACTTCTCTAATACTAGACATATCAAACAATCAGATGGGCTAGTCTTTATGAGACAAACAACCCACAGTGTTGAAAAGTATACAAGTAAACAAATAATAAATCAGTTAATAAATTCGTAAGATTTATATAAGAGCCTTATGGGCCTTATTATACTGTCTCTAACGCGTCTGCACTGCATCACTTAAAGCAGACTTCAAGAATTTAAATAATAAATATAAAGATTATTTATTAGACATTTTTAAAATACGCAAGAGTTTGGCTAACAGACTTTAGTCAAACTCCCGCGGGACTACATGACCTAAACTAACAGTTTAGAAACTTCCATCTATTCGTGAAATCGAAGTTAACAAATTACTATAAATAAAGTCTAGCGAAAACATTTAAACAACGGTCAAATATAAAATTAATCACTAATTAATTTTTATCTGTCTAACAATTTACGTCTCGAAGTTAAATTTTATAAGTGTTCATTATAACAAAAGAAATCAAAACATTTTATTAGCAACATTATTTCAGAATGAAATATTAATAAACTTCTTCAACATAAAAATTTATCAAAGTTATTATAATGTAAAGATCAAACTAAACAGCTGTCTCGAGCGCCCTAGTGGTGACAGACATTATTTAGTTTACTATTTGGTAAAGAAAATTAATGTAAAAATTTACAACGCCTAACACGGCTTATACAAAAGTTAAAATTTTGAATTATAATGTTTAAAGTATACGTTGCCATAGTTAAAGTTCGTAGTTTATCATGGATGATCCTGGCATAGTCCTGGTCCTAGGACTATGTTCCTTCGTCCAGTGTTGGTTGAATAGTCATTTTAATAATGCGATTACAGGACTTTAAATAGGGTTTTTTTCACAGCAGGGTATCAAGGTGGGGGGAAAAAACAATTCTGTCGGTGGCCTTCCTTCCAGAAGGAATGGAACATGACGTGGATTGTTGATATTATTGTCCCATTTTTCATTTAGAACAGCGATTCTTCAATCGGACGTTATTTCTGTAGTTTTGGAACTATCCACCAGGGTGCAGGTGGGTAGTATCCTGTTGATCGTGGATAGTTTGGCTCGGCGTGTCTTCAGTGTCTATTTGATTTAGTCGGGGTTGACTTCGGTGAAGGAGTCTCTGTTACTACCCTGTGTAGCTCGTCGTTGTCTACACAAGATAGATTTGGTGAGTACAGATTCCAATGTTTTTCACTGTCTTATTGAATTGATTTTATTGATTAGAATTGTCTATTACGTTGTCTCAATTTACAGGAACTACAATAGTGAAGTGTACTATTGTAGGGTTTAGAATATTATTGAATATTATTCGGCGAGTTGAGTATGAAGTTTAGAATGGGGGCGAGTTCAAATGTAATTCAATGTTACAGAACATCAAACATTATTGGACTGAAAGTAGTTTACTAACTGAAATATTAATATGAACTGAAAAACTAAATACAGATCAGGCAAGAACAAATACCATCAACAGAACTACCAACATATGCATAAAAATGTACCAATATTATAATGAATAAATGTTAAATTGCTATACCAACAAATAGAACGTTTTTAAATTTAATTCATGGAACACTTTTTGAATAAGATTAGGGTCTTCTTCTTCTTCTTCAGCCTCCTTAAAGTATGGAGCCAAATTTGTGTGGTTCCTTAATAAATTTATTCTAAAAAGGGAAACTTTGTTTAAAGTGGGATATTAATATATCATTAGAAAGCTGAGTGTCTATTCTCTTGGTGAGATCCAGCCAAATCTTCATCTATAAATATTTTTTCTCTCTTTTTTTTATCTTCAAGAATCCAGGATTAATGTAAAACTTTAAAAAAAAAAAAGACTAAATGAATTCAGACACTTTATTAAATCCAGAGCATATTTTTTTTAATGTCAAAATATTAATGCCATTGAATTTTTTAAACAACACTAAATATTTATTTTGTTTTACTCACAATTCCATATATCATATATGCTTAGCCTATATAAATTTTTTTCTTTTACTCTCTTATTATAAACTCCTAAATTTAATCATGTTCGGAGATTACTATTTTAATTGATTAATTTTTTTTAAGAATGGATTTAAAACAATATATTTTTATTTTCTCATATTAAAATTGTATTTACTCGGAATTTCATAGGTAGGATTGGGATATGGCAACAAGGAAACAATAATAATAATAATAAAACACATAAATTTCAATAATTGGTTTTTTTAATTATTTAAAATTAGTACATTTCATTCAATGATCCATTTTATTTCAATTGTTCATGTTTTATTTAAGTACTCTTTCAACTCTTGTAGAGACTTACAGCACACCATTGTAACATTGACATTGTAATATCCAGGTAAACGTTCCCGAGCACACCCAGTGGTCTCGAGTATTAAGAGTCATCGTGCCTCTGTCAGAGTTTGCCGAGCTGAAGGTTTTTTTTATTATCTTTTTTTCTCCTAATTCCTAGTAGTGGCGCCCAATAAATACATAATTTTAATCATCTCGACGTTACTTTTCGTTGTGTAAAAATATTTGGAAGACAACAAACTTGTGGATTTTTATTAGAGTAAACCTCACTAAAGATAAAAACCCAGACATCACTAAAGATGTTACTATACACAAGTTTGTATTGTTCATCTGTTAAGTGATGCCTTGCTCCCTGAAATGTAGGAAATAACCAACAATGGTTAATAGGAAAATAAGACCAATTTCTATTCTTCTTATTTTGGTTTTTGTAATCATTTGATGTAATTACATTTATTTTTTCCAAATTAACCAAATGCCCCTTTCACATCCCACCCCAATTTGACTCAAAAACTCTCAAAGACATTGTTTGATAATTTAATTCTGATTAAAGGAATATTTAAAAAAATTAAATTTGTCGGTGTTTTCACTTTGTATTTTTTTTTTCTACTCACCATACACCAATTTTGATAACTTGAATCATTTTCTCAACGTAATAATGTTATAGATGTAGGTTGTCTGAAACAAACATGCAAGAGCTATATTGTTTAGTTTTCGTACCTCTCTATGTCATTAAAATGAATAAAATCAATGTTTGTATCCAGATGATAGTTTGTAACCTGGCAATGAGCACTATGATCCACTCTATTTATATTGTATTGTTCAGGGTTTCGATGTCGCCGAGGGAGGCGGCATTGATCTCATATCGCACATAATTACAAGACACCTCAAGATACCAGTGAGTGTGCTCATGGGAGCCAACTTGGCAGGGGAGGTGGCCGACGAGAAGTTTTGTGAGACTACCATTGGTAAGTAATTACCCAAATTTTATTTTTTATTTTTAGTACCGCGTCTTACTATTCGTTTGGGTTATACACTTATATACTAATTACGCTAATGGTTTTAGGGATTAGGAAGGTTATATTTAGAGGAAGTGTACCTGCATTTGCATGGAGGGAGATTGGAAAACCATTTTGTGGAAAAAAACTCAATAGACTGGACTGTGATTTCAACCTCGATCTTCCTATCATTGGCTATCTAGTCTACCGCGAGAGTAGTGCCTTATACCATGTGACCATTGAATCTGGGAATGGCCCAACTTGACCGGCAATATAGCATATGTGCAGGCCTACGTTCAAGGCTGAATTTTTAAACAGTCAAGCATTGTTTTATGCCTTATTTTATTCTAACATCAATAAAAGTATTTTCTTCAGTGAAAAATGTTTTACTGGTTCATTTAATGGTTGCAAAGCTTTTTTATAAGTATTATCACTATCATTACTATCACTATCATGGGTTCTGTCTTACAACAGTTCTATTCCTTTTGTCAGGGACTTAGGAGCGTCAATGCATCCTGTCCTCTGCCTCTTCCTTCTATGACGCCGCAAAGAGGACACTCTTCTCCAGCACCACATTTCAAAGCTCTCAGAGTATTTTATTTTTCCATCTTCCTAAGAGTCCCAAGTTTCTGCTCCATATAGTGACACTGCATTTCATCAATATCTTCCTTAGTTCCAAACTCAACTTGTTGGTCATCAGTAACCTCCTCTTGTTGAAAGCTTCCATAACCTTGGTATCCTCGACCTAATTTCTTTAGTACAATAACCATCCTTTGTCAGCAGACTTCTTAGGTACTTGAACTGCTCTATTCATTCCGACTCCTGGTTTTCAATTTTGATTTTCAGCGGCTCTTCATTTTTTGAAATCGCCATCACTTGTGACTTCTCAATGTTGATCTCCCTATCTCCACCAGTCATTCAATCATTTCCTGCAACTCTTCTTTATTTCTGGCCAGCAATGCTAAATCTTTTGCATATTTTATTGTGTTGATGAAGCGTCCTCCTATCCTGAAATTACCATGTCCCTCTTGGGCTTCCCTGAGCAGCCACTCTCCATACAAGTTGAACAGACTGGGTGACAAACAACATCCCTGTCTCACTCCTCTTCCTATCTCTACACTGTTGGTCTCTCTATACAAGTTGAACAGACTGGGTGACAAACAACATCCCTGTCTCACTCCTCTTCCTATCTCTACACTGTTGGTCTCTCTATACAAGTTGAACAGACTGGGTGACAAACAACATCCCTGTCTCACTCCTCTTCCTATCTCTACACTGTTGGTCTCTCTATACAAGTTGAACAGACTGGGTGACAAACAACATCCCTGTCTCACTCCTCTTCCTATCTCTACACTGTTGGTCTCTCTATACAAGTTGAACAGACTGGGTGACAAACAACATCCCTGTCTCACTCCTCTTCCTATCTCTACACTGTTGGTCTCTCTATACAAGTTGAACAGACTGGGTGACAAACAACATCCCTGTCTCACTCCTCTTCCTATCTCTACACTGTTGGTCTCTCTATACAAGTTGAACAGACTGGGTGACAAACAACATCCCTGTCTCACTCCTCTTCCTATCTCTACACTGTTGGTCTCTCTATACAAGTTGAACAGACTGGGTGACAAACAACATCCCTGTCTCACTCCTCTTCCTATCTCTACACTGTTGGTCTCTCTATACAAGTTGAACAGACTGGGTGACAAACAACATCCCTGTCTCACTCCTCTTCCTATCTCTACACTGTTGGTCTCTCTATACAAGTTGAACAGACTGGGTGACAAACAACATCCCTGTCTCACTCCTCTTCCTATCTCTACACTGTTGGTCTCTCTATACAAGTTGAACAGACTGGGTGACAAACAACATCCCTGTCTCACTCCTCTTCCTATCTCTACACTGTTGGTCTCTCTATACAAGTTGAACAGACTGGGTGACAAACAACATCCCTGTCTCACTCCTCTTCCTATCTCTACACTGTTGGTCTCTCTATACAAGTTGAACAGACTGGGTGACAAACAACATCCCTGTCTCACTCCTCTTCCTATCTCTACACTGTTGGTCTCTCTATACAAGTTGAACAGACTGGGTGACAAACAACATCCCTGTCTCACTCCTCTTCCTATCTCTACACTGTTGGTCTCTCTATACAAGTTGAACAGACTGGGTGACAAACAACATCCCTGTCTCACTCCTCTTCCTATCTCTACACTGTTGGTCTCTCTATACAAGTTGAACAGACTGGGTGACAAACAACATCCCTGTCTCACTCCTCTTCCTATCTCTACACTGTTGGTCTCTCTATACAAGTTGAACAGACTGGGTGACAAACAACATCCCTGTCTCACTCCTCTTCCTATCTCTACACTGTTGGTCTCTCTATACAAGTTGAACAGACTGGGTGACAAACAACATCCCTGTCTCACTCCTCTTCCTATCTCTACACTGTTGGTCTCTCTATACAAGTTGAACAGACTGGGTGACAAACAACATCCCTGTCTCACTCCTCTTCCTATCTCTACACTGTTGGTCTCTCTATACAAGTTGAACAGACTGGGTGACAAACAACATCCCTGTCTCACTCCTCTTCCTATCTCTACACTGTTGGTCTCTCTATACAAGTTGAACAGACTGGGTGACAAACAACATCCCTGTCTCACTCCTCTTCCTATCTCTACACTGTTGGTCTCTCTATACAAGTTGAACAGACTGGGTGACAAACAACATCCCTGTCTCACTCCTCTTCCTATCTCTACACTGTTGGTCTCTCTATACAAGTTGAACAGACTGGGTGACAAACAACATCCCTGTCTCACTCCTCTTCCTATCTCTACACTGTTGGTCTCTCTATACAAGTTGAACAGACTGGGTGACAAACAACATCCCTGTCTCACTCCTCTTCCTATCTCTCTCAGTCTCTCCATCATTTAGCCTCACCTTCACTCAATGTCCCAGGTACAGGTTTGCAATCAACCTTCTGTCTCTCCGGTTGATGCTGATCTTCTTCTTGAGGATTTCCATCAGTTTCTTCCACTTCACTCTATTGAACACCTGTTGCCAGTCAATGAAACCGATGTAGACATCTTCCTTGACTTCCAGCACACTTTGTGAAATTATTCTTAGCATATCAATGACATCTCTGGTTCCTTTCCCTTTTCTGAATCTAAATTGTTCTTCTTCCATCACCCTTTCTATTTTCTGTTCCAGTCGCTTGTTGAGTATTCTCGCCACAATGTTCCCCACAGGAGAGATGAGGCTGATGGTCCTGCGGTCACTACATTTATTGGCTTCCTTCTTCTTTAGAGTCACCATGGTTATGTCTAGAAAGTCCTTGGGCCATTCTCCTATTTTGTCAGATCCATTAATCCTTTTTTTCCCAGTTCCTTCAGAAGGTTAGCTGGTATGACATCAACTCCAGGAGCTTTCCTTCTGTGCATGTCCTTTATGTATCTCCACTTCAATCTTTAGAATGCTGGGTCATTTTTTACTTCCTCTACCTTGTCTTCTGCTTCAATCTCCAGGTTTCCTGGTCGATTCTCCTTGTCTTATAGTATTTCTATATATCTTTCCCAAATCATAAGAAGCTCTGTATGATTCGTCACCCTCTGACCTTTGAGGTTTTCTATTCCTATTGTTCTCACATCTTTGTTTTCATTCCCTCCCAGTTCCTTTGCTTTCTGGTACATGAGTTCTTACCTTCCTCTTCTTTGCAGTTCAATACTCTCATTGCATGTCTTATATGTATAGTTCTAGTCTATTTCTCTCCTTAACTCGTTTAACTTCAAACATTTGTCTTTGTTGACTTTTTCCATTTCCTTCTTTCTGGAGCATTTCTGTTGTTACTCGGGGCTTTTGTGCAGTCCTATTCACTTTTCCAACATTGTCATTTAGCACCTTCAAAAAATATTCTCAACACTATTCCACTTCCTTCCACCCATATTATCCTTGTCACCTCACTTCTATTGAATTTCTCACAATGTTACTCTTCTTAAAAAATTTCTAGTCCCCCCTCATTTTTGTCTTATAAGTATGGAACATTAATTTTATATAATGAATAAGAAATATTTCTCAAAATAGAATTTATATTAAAACTTTGTAATAAACTCTTGTGTATTTTAAATTGAAGCTCCAAATTAAAGATGGTTCACACGTTCTATATCATTAGATATAAGATCTAGGTTTGTTTGATTGGTAAATTAATTTCTTAAACACTAAGATTTATTTGTGCATATTCCTTTCAAAGTTCAATTCTCTTTGAAAATATAATTTGTTTTGTGCAAATGTGTAAGGACCCCATGTAGTTTATATGTATTTTTATTTGTTACACCCACTCTGCCTATTTTGTGAATTGTGTTACTTGGCCTTTTCTAGTGACATTTCATGAACTGGACAAAAATTGTACCAACTCTAGCCGATTTCATGAACTGTTGACACAAAACCGTTTGTAAATATTGAGTAACAATGTCTCAAAATTGTTTATATGATAACATATGTAAATGTCCATACAAATGTTTATAATTAAAACTATTCCAAACCTATCTTAACCTAACCTTCCACACGTCACTTGATAAACATTTAAGCCTGAATTTGTTTGCGCATTAAAGGTTAGGTTTTGCTAGGTTGGGATGATTTATACTATCTTTTTCATACTCAATTAAACGTTCAAACACACATTAATACATGCATATCATTCTTTTATTAACTGACCAGTTCATGAACTGGCCGAGTTTTTGCCGAATTCATGAAATAGCGCATTTCACTTTTTGGGCTTAACATATATAGTTTATTATTACTGCTAACTTGTCGTATATGCAGGGTGCAGAGACAAGAAGTTGGCCCCACTTTTCAGAGACATCATCCAAACAGACTATTTCCGAGTGGTCGTTGTAGATGATGTGGAGGCAGTCGAAGTCTGTGGAGCACTAAAGGTAACCTTTCCTTCCAGACTGACTCAACTATCACAGTCCATTACATATGAGTGCACAATAGTGTAGTTGGGCTTACTGATAAGAATCTAAATAGTGTAATTCAGGGAAATTTGGTGGGCTCTTTTTACCATGTGGACGTGGTATTTTTTCATTATGAATAAATTAAACTTCTAATATTTTTATTATTTGTATTTGTGTAGTTTACATAAGGCATGTTAATTTTATAAGGATCATTATTGATCACCTAATATACCAATATTTCAACCAATATAAATTCATCTTAACAGTGACGTTATGTACAAACAACGTGTTTCTTAGAGCACTTTAAAGGAACAACGAACCATAATTTGTTACTAAGACAATATTCACAGCTCTGTTAAGGTTATTCCCATCTTGATCCACACCAGTGGAAATACCTTGTAGTTTAATTAACTATAGATGAACATCCAATAATAACGGCCTACACCTTTCTCAACGGCGAAATATGGGCGGAATCAAAATACATCTTACCGGATATAACATCCTCTTACAAGAACATACAATATTTGTGAATATAATGTTAAATGTTCACTTACTATCCGACTCGGACAAACTAGGAGAAATACCTGTGAGGGACCACCATCACTCAGAAGTTCTAGACACCACAAGAGTCGCTGATGCAGGGAAATTATATATTGTATATCTTATCTTTTAAAAGGGTTTGGTTGATTCTTCTTCTGTGATTATTACAATAATGATTCAGGGTTTAGATGTTTAATAATAATATCATCTTAAATATTCACTCACCTGCTACAACGGTAGGTTTGAGAAAGCTTGTGCACAATCGAAATGACTTTTGTTTAATTGCTCAAGTATTCTATATAGAGGAGGTAAAATGTGAATTGAAGCTTGGTTAATCTTATGAACGTTGCCTCGGGTCAGATTCAAAATATAGAGGGAAGATAGGTTGGAAGAATCTTAAGATAATTTGATATTTACCTACCAGGTTGTCTGACAGCAATCAAAAATAATTACTGTTAAAGAGTAAGATTCATCATACCTTATTGACATTTCACCAAATCTTAAGTTTGAAAAGACTTTTCAACTAAATTTGGGATATTACGTCCCTAAATTCATGTTTACAAATAAAACTTGCCTTGGTGCTTATTTAAAACAACTTCAAGTGATCCAGCCTTAAGTGGTATTTATTACGTAATTTACAAGTGATATTTATAATCACTTAGCGTATAGCCTGAACGAGTAGTAAGATACTCACACGTTAGTTTTGTAGAGCTGCTACATTGTTCTGTAATATATATATTATTTTGTCCATCTCAGAACATAGTGGCGTGCGGTGCAGGTTTTGTGGATGGCCTGGGTCTAGGGGACAACACGAAAGCAGCAGTAATTAGACTTGGTCTCATGGAGATGATTCGCTTCATCAGCGTATTCTACCCTGGCTCCAAGTTGTCTACCTTCTTTGAGAGCTGTGGGGTCGCTGACCTGGTCACAACCTGCTATGGAGGGAGGAACAGGAAGATCTCAGAAGCCTTTGTTAGGACAGGCAAGGTAAATAATCAGTCTTGTGGTCCAATGCGCTCGCTACTCTCTAGACTAGACCACCGATGATCAAGGCTCGAATCTCGGTCACGTGTACTAAGGGTGGTTTTACACTCTCTTTTCACACAAATGCGGGTACACTTCCTATATATATATAGCCTTCCTAATCCCTAAAACCATTAGCTTAATTAGTACATAAGCATATAACTCAAATGGGTAGTAAGACGCGGTGCTTTAAATAAAACTTCACCTTTGCCAGAAATCAGTCGCAACTAGTGCCTTTGTGTGCCCACATGTTCCTTCCTGTGCACTGGAACAGGAAACAGTTACAGACAAACTTGTGGTTTGAACAGCAGCAGTTGTACTAAACTTGGTTTGTTTGCAGTCAATTGAAGAGTTGGAGAAGGAACTGTTAAATGGACAGAAGTTGCAGGGACCAATCACAGCCCTGGAAGTGAATCACATGCTCAAAAATAAGAGCATGGATGACAAGTAAGTATGTGGGGACACATTTTTCTCAAGCTGTGTGTCCTCATAAGCATCATCTGAGCATTTTGAACTCATTAGATTAGCTATTCTTAGAAAATGTTAAATATGCAACACAACTTGAGGAATATAATTCTTCATCATCATTATCAACATTATTTTCCAGATGGGATGGGTCACAATAATAACATACCTCCATCTTCCGCTTTTCTTCCATCACTATGTCTCCTTTATTTACTTCCATTTTTCTGCTCTCACTAAACACTTTCTGTTATCTTTCCTCCCATCTCTTTCTTGGCTTCCCTTGTGGTCTTTTTCCTACATTCTTCATTTCCGTCATTTTCTTTGGCAATCTCTCTTTTTCCATCTCAGTCTTACTTCCTCTACTAACTATCTCATATACCCCCTCTGCCCCCAATCTGCTCAGGATAGCTTCATTCCTTATCTTGTTCTCTGAATCATAATCTAAAATGTGTTATTTATTCATAGAGAAATTTCATTCTGACCTGAAAAGGGAGGTAAGTCTATTCAGCTCTAAATGCAATTGTGTCCATTATTTTTTCATATTATATATATAAAATGAAATTGAAAATTAATAGTAATTCTAATAGCCAAAAAAGATATATATATATACACACACACACACAAGGCACATCCAAAAAGTAAGAGTACTGGTTGCCCTCTCGTGCTGTGAGAATTTTTTTTTCCCAAGTTTGGCAACACTGAATGGTAGTGGGGGTTCTTCTGAACACAACGAGCACAGGCGGACCTCGTCAGTATGAAAACTCACCTTGTAGTGTCTGTTTGTGTGAAATATGTCAATAAGAAATCTCGCCAAATGCGAGGTGCGCGCTGTCATCAGGTTCCTTCTCGCTGAAGGAAAAACACCGACTGTAATATTTTTCACGGATCAAAACTGTTTATGGCGAAGGTGTTATGAACCGAACGAATGTGTTTAAGTGGTGTTGTGAGTTTAATGAAGTCAGAACGAATGATCATGACGATCAGAGGTGTGGAAGACCTTCCATTTTGACAGATGAGTTGGTGCAAAAAATTGAGAAAACTGTTCATGAAGACCGCCGATTGACAGTGGATGAAATTTCTGCGATGTTTCCACAACTCTCCAGATCTCTCTTACACGAAACAATTACAGAAATGCTGGGATTCTGAAAATTGTGCGCAAGAAGGGTCCCAAAACAACTGACAGAGCAGCACAAAGTGAATCTGGTCGCTAGCGCTCGCGAGTTCCTTGAGCGATTTGAATTGGAAGGTGAAGATTTTCTGAGCTCGATTGTGACTGGAGATGAAACCTGGGTGGCTCATGACACACCTGAGACAAAAAGACAGTCATCACAGTGGCGGCACACCAGTTCCCCGTCTGCCAAAAAATTCATAACCTCAATTTCGGGCAAAAAAATCATGGCCACTATGTTTTAGGACCAAAAAGGGATCATTTTGATCGAATTTCTGCCTCAGGGGGAGACGATTAATGCAGCACAATACTGTGAGACCCTAAAAAAGCTCAAGAGAGCAATTCAAAACAAATGGAGGGGAATGCTGATGAAGGGAATGCACATGTTGCACGACAACGCCCGCACGCACACGGCCAATGGCACCAAGGCGCTTTTGGACTCATTTGGTTGAACCATCCCGCATACTCCCCTGACTTGGCGCCTTCAGACTTTCATATTTTCACCTCCCTGAAGACTCACATGGGTGGGAAAAAATGTCAACCGACGAGGAGGTGAAACAAAAGAGGAAGGCGATGGCGGGAGAATTCTTTGAGGAGGGCATCAAAAAGCTTGTGCCACGGCTCACAACCTGCATAGAACGTGGAGAAATAACTGACATATTTACCAACAAAATCCTGTAATTTGGTTTTAAATACAATTTTTTTTTAAATAAAAAAATCGAGTACTCCTACTTTCTGGACGTGCCTCTTATAAACAAAAATTTAACTTTAAGCTAAAATAGCCAACAGAATGAAATTATTTATTTATTTATTTATTCATGTAGCCTACAGACTGCAACAAAGAGTTTCTAGTAGTAGTAGCAGCAGCTATGTTTGACTTCACAGACTGCAACAAAGAGTTTCTAGTAGCAGCAGCTATGTTTGGCTTCACAGACTGCAACAAAGAGTTTCTAGTAGCAGCAGCTATGTTTGGCTTCACAGACTGCAACAAAGAGTTTCTAGTAGCAGCAGCTATGTTTGACTTCACAGACTGCAACAAAGAGTTTCTAGTAGCAGCAGCAGCTATGTTTGACTTCACAGACTGCAACAAAGAGTTTCTTGTAGCAGCAGCTATGTTTGGCTTCACAGACTGCAACAAAGAGTTTCTAGTAGCAGCAGCAGCAGCTATGTTTGGCTTCTGATTATTTCATTCTGTTAGCCATTTTGGCTTAAAGTTACATTTTTAATATTAGAATCAAGGTCCAATTGGCTTAAATATTTATATATCTGTTGTGGAGGTTATAAACTATTTCAATATATATGCATATATTGATGATACAACTACACGCAGTCCTGTTGTGCGATAATAGGCTGCACTAGGGTTTTATAAAGGATGTTCTTGGGGGGAAATTGTAGCCTATTTTTGGGTCAATACACATTAAACTCTAATTACATTTTGCTTTGAAACAGTTAAATCTTAATCTTGATGAGCAAAGTAGTTGACTGTCCATCGACTGTTTAGATTCCCGTTGTTCACTGCAATCCACAGGATCTGTGTGGGAGAGTTGAAACCTGATCAGCTAATAAACTGCATCAGAGAACATCCGGAACATATGTAAGTTTGTTGCTCCAGAAACACACTAGCTTCCTTCCTTTGTTGTGCCTCCCTGCCCTCGGTGATGGTTCACACATGTGTGAAATATTCTTACAGTAATGTCATCTAAGATAATTCACACTGTATCGCTATCTTCCAGATACACATCATATTTGTATGTTTTATTCTACTGCCTACTGCTTTATAGTTGCTATCACTTTATTTAAAAGTACAATCTTAATTTCTAAATCATGTGTTCAAAACATTATGTTGGTCAGGAAATATTATTATCAGTAAAAATTTAACCAATTTTTAACAAGTCAGCTTATAAGCTTCAGAAGAACACACTCTGTCGAGTCAATTGATTGCATCTAATGTTCATTTGAACTCTTTAAACATTTACTTTAACCGCTGTGCACTTGTTAACTTACCAAAGAGTATAACTAACATCAAACTAATTCTTTAATCAAAAGAGAACATTTGATTATTTTAATCTGATTGAAAACTAAGTATATTTAATATAAGTAGTTTGAGACAAATAATTAAGAAAGAACATGGTGTTAAGGTAGAAGAAAGGCTCTGGCTAGATTATCAATGTTTACATTTACTTGGACTAGATAATATAAAAAAAGAATTACTTTCTTCCATTCTAGAAAAATTGTTTTCATCTCCTTGTAAAACTAAATAAACGTAAATACCACCACACATTGGCTGTAGTAAATATGCTACCATTACATAAGTAGTAGAATACTATTGTTCACTGGTTTTAAGTACAACCCTAGGTTAGTTCCTTGAGTACAGGTTATCTTTGTGGGGTTCGATGGTATCAAAACTCTAGTAGAAGACAATGTCATACCAAAATAGTCAAAAAGAACTCAAATTGTTAAGCTTTTAATAAATACTCGGGCTTGACTGATTTAACCCGAATCCAAGATGACCATGAATCTAAAACGACCCCCAGTTTTTCGGTGGTTCTGGATAGGTTTTTTTAAAAGTGGTATTTATTTTATCATGAATGAAGAAAATAATAATTATGGTGGACTTATTTTGTAATACTAACAAATTATTTTTATTTACAAAACAAAACACCTATGTTGACTTAAAATCTAATTAGGGTTGCAGAATTCCTAAGGAATCTATTTTTTTGGTCGCAAATATTGCTTTAGCATGAAGGCCTATCTACGGACTTTGTATCCGTAAGGTGCTTAGTACTCCATAAAAGATCGACTCCACACTAATAGATTGCACTATCTACAGAGTTCATATCTTTAGTTCCATAATCCTTACCACTCCGTAGAAGTTGACTCAACTTTAACTTTCTAAGGACTAGTCGAAACGGACTACTTAGGACTACCAATCACACCAAAGTAAGCGTGCACTTGCATTGAAATAAAAGCACCAATGACAGCCAAAGGATCCGTTGCTATGGAAACAAATACAAAATTACAAAATAATTTTACAGACCGAGTTATTTCAGAAATATTCTGAACCTTTTATAAAAGTATGTTGAGTAGTTACTAATGTTATATATTCTTCTTCTGGGATATCGTCTGCTTGTGCCTAGCTCTAGAAAATTTCCTTTGAAGTGTTTTATTGGACGTTGTTTCAAACTTTCTTATTGGTTGGCACGGTCACATGATTACGGATACGGACTGTGTAGATGCGACTTCCAGACTTAAGGACTATAAATATGCGGAGATTATGGAGTCTGTGTCAGGGCCTTAAGTAGGTTAACTTTGGAAAAGTTTCATAAAAACAATAAGAAGTGAATTTATACTAAGACAAATGATAATCGTTAGTGAAAATCCGAGTCTCATACATACTCTGCTCCCCTAAATACTAACATTGGACTCAACCATTATTATCACACTACCCCTAAGTACTAACATTGGACTCAACCATTATTATCACACTACCCCTAAGTACTAACATTGGACTCACCCATTATTATCACACTACCCCTAAGTACTAACATTGGACTCAACCATTATTATCACACTAGCTTCTAAAACGTGACTATTTCACAATGATTAACAGAAAATAAAATAATATAAAGTAAAGAGATATAGGAAGAAATCAACGGATAAATATACAATAAACTGTTGTTTTTATAAGGAAACTATAAACACGTCTGCTGTGAATTACTGTAAAAGTCAGCCTCCATGACAGCCAAACATAAAAAATTAGTGATAATTAACCAAGCATCTTTATTCTTATTTCAAAACCGCTGATCTAGGAACATCTAATCAAAGATAATAATTTACTTGATATTATTGAAAAGCTAGATATTTTGTGGAGTTTCACGAATTACAACTAAAGTTCGGCATCGCTAAAATTGTCTAGTAAACTACGTGCTATCGATTGTTTGGAATCAATTCGAGTTTTCTCCTCACGTCTCACTTGACAAGCGTTAGCTATGTAGGCAAAGTTTTAAGAATTAAATACATAACAATTTGATAATTCATTATTTGCTTTTAAATCTATTTTGATTATTGTGAATGGCTGAATTTTTAATATAGTAGTGAAGCAATTGGAAAAGTAATCAAAAACAGCACAACGAAGTAAAATTCATTTTGATCATGTTGAATATTAAAGAGTGGTATCAAGATTATTAGTGTATAGTGTCGATTATTGTGATACCAGTCGATACCATGGGTGTCATATCGGGCCACAGCTAGGTAGTTATTTTTAACAATAATCTAAAAAATATCCTAAGAATCCATGAAAATAATCAAATATTCTGTGATCCCTGTTATACCTCTAAAATGCATGAAAATGGATAAAATCTGTAAAAACAAAAGGCAGCCCTTGCACTATTGTATTAATATTACATAAAGATGTAAAATGTTACCTTGTGACGTAGGCCTAACCCAATCCTTAGTCTGCGATTTTAAGCCGACCTCTAAATTTTGAAGCTACGAATTTGGAAAAAAACGCCTTATATTCAGATAAATACGGTACATTGTTTTCGAAAATTTCTGGAAATCTCGAATATCCTTAAGAATTCAAAGGTCCCATCTCTTTTTAAAATAATATTATTTTTTATTATAACTCAAATTATCTTGTTTGTTTTTTAATTCTTTTAAAACAAGGTATTTTAACTTTGAAAACTATGTTATTTTTTATTTAAAACATATTAATGCCTGCCATTTCAAAGACAGTTTATTTTAATTTTAAATATCTGAATCTCATTTTTATTTTTAAAAACTTTTTCTTACTATCCAATAAATAATAAACTTTTATTTATATAATTAAATTTGAATTAGAGATGGGTTGAATCCACTATCTTTCGAATCCAAATCTACATTTTATTTTCAAATCCAAATCCTAGCAAATTGTTAGAAATTTTAATGATTTACAAATTATGTTTTATTATTGTTTTCTTATATATCTATTATCTGTCTTCATGTAGAAAACAAATATATTCGGTTCTTGCAATATATCTATTTTTTGCAATATATCTATTTCTTAGAATACATTCGATTTAAAACACACACAAACATATTTTCGACCCTTGCAATATGTTCATTCCCATTTTATAAGGCAGAACTACGTTTGAATATTTTTACAATTACTTCAATAACATATTAAAAAAACTCTTAGTTAAAATCAATTTAAAAACAAATTATGAATTAGCAAGTCGTTATTTGATTCTTAAAACTCATTAGCACTTACTAAGTGATCAGATTACCTGATTCGATCTTAAACAAACAATCGATATATAATAAGTTGGCTGGTAGGCGTAAATAAAACAGTTTTATCGGTGTCTGACTGTTGACAGTATTTATTTTTCATGAAACCCAACAAAATATCTAAATTAAGGATCGTATCAAATAAATTTTTTTTTTGCATAGTTGTAGATAATTAAAACCAGTTGGGTAGTAAGAATTAACAATATCTTTATTTAATCATCATTCTGGCGAGTAAACATAATATACATCATGGTGGCCGACTTTGTATCGCGTGTAATGGCGGCTGACTTTGTATCAAATGTAATATGTTCTTATTTCTGTTAAAAAAAAAGCTATAATTTGTTTTATTTATTTCTAGTTATTTGTAATTCTAGTTTTTATTTTCAGTTTTTGAAGTTTTGTGTTCATTAAAATATTTACAAGATTGTTAGTAAGATGAAAGTTTCAGAAGTGAACATGCGCTGAAACGGTCGAGTCCAAGTTTCCCATAGAGGTGGGAGGGTAGGGTATTTGGCACATTAGATTTTCCACACCTAACAATTTTTTTTAATAATGATTTTACTCATGCTTATCTCTTTTGGCCGACAAACTAAAGATTACGGATTGAGTTGTGCTTTTCAAGTAGGCCTAACTAAGTAATTTTTGAATTCAAAATAGTATGCTCTGTTTATTCAAGGTGAAAGATTCGACCATCGAATCCAGTAAAACACTGAATCCTCGAATCTCAAATACTGCCAGGATTCAGTGGATTCGAAGATTTGAGTGGCCCCCCTCTAATTTAAATATTATATATTTGTTTATTAATGAGTACTACTTAATTTTATTCAACATCTGAGATGTTCTTGAGAAGACAACTTAAGCTCAACTCATACGAAAATACTTGAGCGCACAACGCCCACAAATATCCACACATTGATGTAATTAGAGCTTTCACTAGCACAGTCATAGATGAATCTAATTTAGAGAGCATTGAACCCTTACCAAGGTAAAATGGTCTCCAAGCCTTTCACTCCTTAATCATCTCCAATGTTACATGCTTTCCATTGTAGTTTCACAAAGAGACTTGATATTTATGTTTCCAAAATTGCCCTTTTATTGCAAGACATCAATATTGTTATTCAAATTAATAGCATGTTTATAATTTATGTATAGTGAACTGTTTGTGGAAATTGTATGCCTTGTCACGGCTTACAAAGTTAGCATGTGGTGCCATATTTGTCTATATTTTTTATATGTTCACATAAAGTATAACTAAAATTTAAATTTAATTTTTTATCTTAGTTTGCATTCATAAAGTTATGAACTTGAGCTAGAAACTAAGGATGAATAATTTATCACCACACAAATTCAAGGATCTATAATGTTTAGAAATTTCTAAGTCCTGGCTTCTTAAAGGATAAACTTTTAACTCTATTTTAAGTTCAACAGTGAATTGTATCTAATTGTCAAGTGTTATTTACTTGTTTGTTGGAGTGATGTCATTAGGTCAAACTAATAGCAAGATTAAAATAGTCAACACATGATATGATCTGTGGTCACATTTATTAAAGTTGTGTTTTAATATACATTATATAACTGCCTATTTCTATTTATATAATTCTGTTGGCATGTTTTTAAAAGTTTGTTTTATAAAAATTTAAAAATTGATGAAACTATAATCTTATTTTATAATATGAATTCAAGTACCTAATAAATTTGAGTATTTTCAGAATAATTAATGTTACGAACATGATAACATTCATTATTCATAACATACATTTATTTATTTTTAAAGAATTTTAACTATTCACAAATTAAATACAGTTTTATATTTTGAACACCTCAAAAAGTCTCAGACTGAGTCCATTTACCTCCACTGTGTGGGTGAAAGAGGGTTTGGGGGTGGGGGGAGGGGGAGCTGGGCGATATATTGTGAAACGCTGATTCACTATCTACATCAATATACCATTATCATGATTTTAGATGTGGTAATATGTCTACTGTGATATATTGTTTATTATGTTGTATCGTCCACTAAGGTATTTATGTCTAATCCATAATCATAACTATAAAATAATATGGTCAACTAAGCATTGGAACTCTGCATTTGATATTTTCTAGCCTAAGTTATATTATATGTATAAATAAACTTTGCTATAAATGCAACAAAAAAATACTGTTATTAATGCAACTTGATGGTGTATTGTCATATTTGTGATACATCCCACTATGCGACACAATGTACTGTCTACTAATAATTGAATGCCGATGTAGATTACAAATATGGTGGCATGTTTTCTATACTCGTGACGGTTGTAAATAAATACTTTCATTTCCAATTGGAATTATTCCAAAATAATGTTAAGAGAGTTAAGTTAATAACAAATAAAGGTTGTTAAAAACATTATTCAGTTGTAATAGTTCAGGTTGTAGCTTCACTGTCGAAATTTTCTCGCCGCTGTTAGAACTTGAATGTTTAAGTAGATGGTCAAGTCTATTTCATGACATCACAATTTATCACCATTTACTCTGTTTCTTGAATACACACTTGCTCAGCGGTTATTATTTCCAAACCACCCCAAATGTGTGAATATAAGTATGCTTACATGAGCCCTTGGACACAGATAATTTAAATAGCCATGTATTTTGGGATGGGGGGAAAATACTTCTATGTCATTGGTTTTGTTTGTTTTAAGCAACTATAGCCACCAGTTCGCAGGAGGAAAGTTGTGCCCGGTCGTAGACAAGTTTTGTTAATATTTTAAAAGACTAGCGGTGCACAAAGAAATTTTCTTAGGGAGGGGCGTATAATATATTGAAATTATTGTCTTTACCTTTTTCCGATTGGGAATTTTAGAAGTAATTTGATATTTATCTTTTATACGTTTTGGATATAAGGTAATCCTGGTCTTAAAATTTAATCTATGCTTTCGACATATCAGTGTGACTCCATACTATTAGTTTACTTAATATGTTTTTAATATTTTATTATCATTATTTTGGATTGATGTGGAAGAATGGCTGACAATAATAAAAAATATAAAAAATAATCATTCTTATTTTTTCTTTAATCTCTTTAAAAAAAATTAAATACATGCTTAACAAAGATTTATTCAATAAAATGTGTATTTCTGGCAACACATTTTAGACACTGGTTTCTTTATTGATCAAAAGTCATGACTGTTAGCAAAATAATCCTATCACATTTTCTTATCTTACCATTCTTCCCCCAAACATTTAACTCTGAAAACTTGCAAAATTAAATTGACCTACCTATGACCTTGACAGCAAACAGTAAACAACAAAATAGCTTGTTATCTATTTATTATATCTGAAGCACTACATTTTAAGTAATATAAAATAACGTTTCTGTGTGGTGATTTATTGTTTTATCTTTTAAAATTTAAGACAATCCCATAGATAAACTTATTAAATAGATTAATTTAAATAATAATTTTATATTCTGACCCATATAGAATGTACATATTAGTTTAGGACATATCAATATTTGTGTAAAATATTACTTATAAAACAATGGACAAAGTTGTGTTGATAACTAATAAACTCTTAAATTAAAATATGTATAAATGTTATGTTGTTGAAAAAATAAAAACATATATATATGTTGATTAGCGATCATAAAGTTGTAAACGTGTTGATTATATTCTTAATATATATAAATATGTTAACAGGAGTAGTATTAACCTGAACCTTCCAGTCTATTTAATTAATATAAGGTTAAAAAAATAGATTAAAAGTTTTTAAAATGAATTTGTAAACAAAATGTATTACTACTGATAGACTGTTGTATACATGGAAATCTTTTTATACTTTATTTATTACATCTAGTAAATATTAACTAAATGTGAATGAATTATTTCTAACCGACAGTCTCGACCACGTGCACTATGGCTGTTCCTCATAGTTATCCTTGAGGCGCTATTTATCAACATACTTTATACTCATTAGCAGGGCTTGAAAAATGTCCCCTGTCAGCATGTTTGAAATATATCCACGCAATTTATTTTAACATATTTAAACTAGTACTCATGACTTTTATTTCCATGTAATACTGCATACCAAACAAAAATATATTATATTACTGTTTTTGAAAAAAAAAATTAAATAGATTCTTTTCCACCATTTCTTCACCCCTCACATGCGACCAAACAAGAATGGGACAAAACTACCAAATGTTACTTGTGATTCTTTATTTATATTGTATTTTGTGGTCCAAAAGGTTTCAATATTGACAAGCCTGATGTATATCTATCTGAAAATCACCCTTGGACTGTAATAAGATATCGATATTACCTTGCGAGAGTCGCTATGTACTCGTATCCATAGCTTATGTCACCATATCGATAATAATCTTGCAGCAGTTTTTATGTAGTCATACTGACAGGACAACTTATGAAGAATCCAGCCCAACCATAACAAAATTATTAATTAAAATTCGATTTTTTTTTTGCTTGTCAAGCAAAAATTTTCCCTCGTCAGAGACGGGCAAACGAGGCTTTTTTTTCCACCCTTGCTCATCATTATGCTGCATGGCTTCCCCTAGATCGCTATAAAGAATTATTATCTCCCTTTGAAACATACTTTTATCTGCAACATTACCCCTTTAACCTTGCTCTGAATCTTTTAACATTGAATAAAGATACTAGGTCCCTCTACAATATTATCAGTTAACAAGTTGACCAGGGTTTGAGTCCTGGTTGAGAGGTTTAACACTCTCTCTTCACATAAATATGGGTACATGCTACCCCAATAGTGTTTGTACAGAGAGCCCAAACAAGTGGTAAGGTGGGATGATTAGTGTTTGTACAGAGAGCCCGGACGAGTGGTAAGGTGGGATGATTAGTGTTTGTACAGAGAGCCCGGACGAGTGGTAAGGTGGGATGATTAGTGTTTGTACAGAGAGCCCGGACGAGTGGTAAGGTGGGATGATTAGTGTTTGTACAGAGAGCCCGGACGAGTGGTAAGGTGGGATGATTAGTGTTTGTACAGAGAGCCCGGACGAGTGGTAAGGTGGGATGATTAGTGTTTGTACAGAGAGCCCGGACGAGTGGTAAGGTGGGATGATTAGTGTTTGTACAGAGAGCCCGGACGAGTGGTAAGGTGGGATGATTAGTGTTTGTACAGAGAGCCCGGACGAGTGGTAAGGTGGGATGATTAGTGTTTGTACAGAGAGCCCGGACGAGTGGTAAGGTGGGATGATTAGTGTTTGTACAGAGAGCCCGGACGAGTGGTAAGGTGGGATGATTAGTGTTTGTACAGAGAGCCCGGACGAGTGGTAAGGTGGGATGATTAGTGTTTGTACAGAGAGCCCGGACGAGTGGTAAGGTGGGATGATTAGTGTTTGTACAGAGAGCCCGGACGAGTGGTAAGGTGGGATGATTAGTGTTTGTACAGAGAGCCCGGACGAGTGGTAAGGTGGGATGATTAGTGTTTGTACAGAGAGCCCAGACGAGTGGTAAGGTGGGATGATTAGTGTTTGTACAGAGAGCCCAAACAAGTGGTAAGGTGGGATGCTAAAGTACTTCCTTATTATAGTATTAACTGTGTTTTTGAGTAAAAGATTGATTGTGCAAGTTTCTAAAAGGTGTATAAATGAAGCTTTGGTCCCTATGAAGATGTTATAACCACATGCTCATGGTGGAATTATATATAATTATAATTATAGAAGTATGACAATAGTATGTCAGTACTCTACTAGCTAATGCCATAGTATCAAGAGGACAAAACATTCCAAACCTGTCCGCAGCAATCCCAGATGGGAGGTAGGACATGATGCTCAGCCATGTCATACTTCTGACAGTCAGCTCTATAGAACTATAATTGCCAAAGTTGATACCAACTGTCACCCTATCTACACCTCACCTAATATTGATGTGTGCAAGTTGGCAACCATCACTTTATTTCCCTCTTATGAATACAATTAATATTTCTTATGAACACAAGTTCTATAATGCCCAACACAACCTCTTAAAAACCTAAAGGCAGATTCATTTTAGTGGCGAAAAATTAAATAACTCTCTAAAATACCCAAATTAAACTTGTTATGAATATTATCTTAGAACCTCATTTATAGCAGAGTTCGGCCCCAAGTCATTCCTTAAATCAAACCTTTCCTCAAATATTTATGTTCTATCCTTTTTATAATAAAATATAGGTTTAACAAAATGTACATTCTCATATTAAACAATTGAATGTTCTATACATCACCGATTATGACCAGTCAGGGTTATTTTGGTCACTCAAATATTGGTGAGTTAGAAGACTCAATAGAAAATGTTAATAATGATGGTAGTTTCCTTACGTGATAATCTGAAAATTGCCACAAGATTGACCAGTTGATCACGATTGACTAGTGGTTGGACCCTCATTTAGATCTTCGTCAAGTGAGAAAAAGGGTATTTTTATAGAAATTGAAAATTTGATTGGTAAGCTATCCAACCTCACTGGCCTTAAAAGGAGGACAGGATGGCTAATTACAAGAGAAATAATTAAATAATACCAGTCATTTAAGAAAACCATGACAAAAAAATATGAATTTTATTTTATCAAGTACAGTCAGAGAAGGCCTGTTGGTCCCATGATTGTTTTTATACACACTTTCTGAATTTTAAGTAAACAAAAATTGATTCATTATTTGTTTGTGTGCAGGATTATGTTGGTTTGTTGGATAATAAAAGTGAGATATTTCATTTATTTGTTAGTTTTAAGCTAGATTGTTTATTTAAAACTATATTGTTTGAAATGCAAATGGGGCATGTGAATTGCGTGATATCTACCGCACACATAGGGCTGACATTTTAATATTTAGATTTTATTTTTTAAATTAACTAATAACTAATTCACATTAAATAGAATGAAGAGATTTTTTTCTGGTTGTTTGAAGCAAAAGAAAAGTGTTGCCAGGGGTAACCATGCAATCCATTGCAACACCGGGTATTTCCGCTAGTCTTTAATAAATTAACTTGTTATTTTGACTACCATCATTGAATTACACAAAATATGAGTCATTGAAAATTGTTAGCGAATTTTTGGCTGTTTCTAAAGGTATTTGGTGTGCTGATTTCAAAACATGACTACGATTTTTCTCTTAAGACGTAAGAATTTTTCATAAAATATTTGTGAAGTTGTGGTGAAATAGCCCGCTCTAATGTATTCTGGTGAAAATTACAAATATTAAAACATACTTTTATCTAAAAATAAAATGACCATTTTAAAATATGGGTCATCTCTGTGCCGCATCCAACACTAGTCGGACATGCAGCAGTGGACCTAAAGTCACAACCCCTAAACTTCATAACACCTAACTTCACTAGACCTAATTTTATAAGACCTAACCCCACAAGACCTAACTTTATAAGGCATGCCAGCATAAGTCCTAAAACAACATTCTTTTTAACTCAGTGATAGGAACACAAAGGCGTCAGTTTTGTCTTGTCTAGTTTTCTGAGGAATGGGAGGTCGTAGTTTAAATACTGCTGGGTGTATCACTCTCGTCAAGCAAGAACGGGTGCCGGCTATTTATCTTTTATTTGCTAACTGTCTTTGATTATGATAGAGATAGAGATAAAGTGCTTTAATAAACACGGCCACAACACTTGGAATGTGGAATAATGTCAAGCTCAACTAATCTAGTTTGCCACTGACGAGGAAGTTGGGATTAGAATCTCGGCCGAGCATACCGAGGTATTTTTCCTAGATAATTTATCACTCTCTTTTCAAGCAAATGTGGGAACATTTCCACTAAATTCTTCTTTTCTCTGTCATTTTAAAATAGTGACATTAACTGAGGATAGTTCTAACAAGAAGTAAGATGAAAATCTCTGACAGGCAGGATTGCCTCAATAATCTCGACTTGATGTGGTCAGCTTTTATTTAGGAAATTAATATTCGTCTATCCTGTTTAAGTATGCTAGGAGTTACTTTCCAACTTAATTGTCCACTAATCCTTTCTTCACGTATTTACACAATGGTGTAAGAAAGAGAAAGGTAGAATTTAGATGAACTGCATTCTCATTTGTGTGGAGAAAGAATCAGAAACACTTTATTTCAGCTCGGTACACTTGACTGGAGTTTGAACCTGATCTCCCTGTCACCAACATTTCATTCTATTGTCTGATTCATTCAATTACCAATGTAGGCTACAGTGCAGTTATGGAGGGAAAAAAGCAAATCTCTTAATTGGATGCTTGTGTGTTACCAGTTTAATTTCATGACATATGACATTAGCAAACTTCTCTTATTTGTTACGTTAATTAATTAGTTATTCTTACTAAAATACATATTATATGTTATTATATTTTAACTGTCGAAAGTCTTGAGTGCCGCATCAATCACATAACATAGGTAGCCTCTCTCTCTCTCTCTCTCTCTCTTTATATATATATATATATATATATATACTTTTTATAAAATGTGAATTTTTTAATTTATTGAAAACCAAAATACGTTAACATTAGGGCCTAATATATTAATTATCCTAATTAATCACGTTGGAAAATTCAAAATGACCTCCAAAATACTGGAAATTTGAGATGACCGCCACCAAAATCAAAGGCCACTCCTATACCTTATAAGCAAAGGTGGAGCCCATTGATCTCTATATTATAACTGGATGGGCATCTGCAGCTAAAATTGTTGAGCTGTCGTCTGCACACCATTGTGTAAGAAAGAAGGAAACTTTTGGGTATCTCTTTTTCTCTTACACCCATACAAAGCAATGTGGCATTTCGACATCATTCGCTAATTTTTATGAATATATGAGATATATCAATGAATGATTAGTTAAACGAAATAAATGGGTTAATAAAATGTTTGAAGAGCATAACTAAGTTCAACACTCATGACTTATTTCTTTAAAAAAGTTGATTTATGCTAAAATAGTTTTACTTCCAACAAGCCTATAAACTAAATGATTATTTGAACGTAAGACTTCTACACAAAGTTTGTCATTCGAACAAAAGTAACCAGGTTTTTAGCGACCTTATTTCATTATAATTATCAAACATTAAATATAATATGGTTTCTGAAAGCAACATACAAGCTGAGAGCCAACCTTAAATATATTGTAATATAGTAATACTTCCTACAAGCCCTATAACCTAAATTATAGTTTGAATGTAAACTACTACACAAAGTTTGTCATTTAAACCAGGGCTGTGTAGTCAGATTCTGAAGTAATTTTGGGTGGAGTTGTAGTCGGTAGAAAGGTACCGACTCCGACTCGTAGGAATTTTGTTTTTTTGTTAAGAAATTATAGTAAACTAAATATATTGTTTTTATGTTCTATTAACCAAGTAGCCTGATGATTCAGGTGTTAGGGATTAAATGCCCTGTGCTACCATTTTAGTATCTTAATACATATCCATTAGTTATAACAGTGTTAAAATTATTTTGATATGTATTTTTTATTACTTATTATTAATATAAATTTGCCATTAATAAAGGAGTCTGAGTCAAAGTCGAACAGTAGGAAAAGTAGAGGAGTTGGAGTCGAAGGTTTAGCCTATCGACTCCGCAGCCCTGATTCAAACGAATGTAATTAAGTTTGAAGCTACCTTTCTTTAATTTTAGATATCAAACTTTAAATATAATATTGTTTCTGAAACCATTATATAATCTCTTAACTAGTTTTAAAAATATTATAGTCTTGGCAGAATGTAAACAACATGGGCTTTAGCTACATATTTTAATATATTAAAGATTTTATTCTTATTTGTACGATATTACCTTTAAAATTGAATTGTATATCCTTTAATGTAAATGTGTCTTCACTATTTTTTTTATTTTTTTTTTAGTACTTTTACTCACAAGACACGCGTTTTGGCACTAGAACATTAAATGAAACCGTTAAATTTGTCCCCTCGCTAACAAGCAGACGACAAATTTAGCGTCACTATTTGGTCCGTTGCAAGGTGTGTTTATGTCCATACAGTATAGTATAGAGACCACTAAGCCCAACAACACGACCTTATGATGATGAATTCCCCACGCCAACAACGAATCTACATTCTCTCTACAGGTGAATGCCGATACACTTGACCTATTTCTAATACCTCATCTAAACCACATCCTCAACACCCTGACCCCATAACGGTAACCTAACCTCGTTTGGACGACCCACAAACATGACACCCTGGATCAAAATGCATTATTATTTACCATCAACACACTGATAATTGAGACTTCCAATATTAAGATTAATAATTGTCCGTAGGTTTTATAGTAGGTTGAGGTTATGGTTAATTAGGCTTCAACATGTTTGAGATGTTAGTAGTATGTTGACCCACCTCATGGGGCAACATTGGCCAAGACGTTAGTCTCATTGATCTAATTTTCCAATGGTGGGGAGGTTGGGATTTGAATCCTAGCTGGGTATGATTGGGGTTTTTTTCCTAAAGGTTTTCCCCTCTCCCTCTACACAAGTCCGAATTCTATAACTCAACCTTTATCATCTAAGTATAACCTATTAGTGTAAAACACGTGGACAGACCAGTTGACCAGACAATCAAAAGTTAGGCCTAATCTGTTTAAGAAGCCTCAACAAAACTTTAATAATGAAATCCTATTTAAACTAAATTGTACATACAATATTAATTACTATCCACATTAATGTGAGTTGTATGCCTATGAAATATTGCAGCCAAGACTGGAACTAACCAAAATAGGGCCTAGCTTAATGTTTAGATGCGGTTTGGTTTAGGCCTAAGTTTATTAATCATAAAAGGTTTACTAAATTTATCTGAAACCGATAATTAGTAGTTAGACCTAGTTATCTTGAAGTGAATAAATTGCAAACAACTCATTATAAAGAAATATAATATCCTTATATTCTTGATCACTTAACTCAAGTTTCAAGAATTCCCTTTAAATAAAAAGGCCTATGTATTTTATTATTTTTAACCATCCAAATCACCCTCCTCCGTTCATTTTATTGTTAACTTAGTAGGCCGACTGGGTGTAAATGCCCATTGTTTTGACATTAAGTTGTCAAAAATATTCATTGTAAACACTATTTTTAGGAGTTCTTGAACGCTTCCATCAACTTTAAATAACTAGTTTTATTTTCTAAGATCTTCACAAAATATATTGCACTTGTTTCAGTATCAACATATATAATATATGAAGAATAAAGCATTGGGTCGTAAAGCATACATGGTACAAAAACATTGTTTCTTTATTGGCCAACTTCTCATATTAATTCATTTCCATGTATGACATTACTATCTGAATGCATATTTCACATTATGATTTTGACTAAAATATGTTGTGTGTATTGAATAATGTAGGCCTAGTATTTTTTCATTTCCAGCCGTAGGCAAACAAAATGATGAAACAGATTTATTAAATTAAGCTAGGTTAAATCTTTCTTGCAAATGATGTGACTTGTGATCAGCTGTTTGGAAAAATAAAAATATATAAATAATGTTCAGTCATGTATACCAGCATTCTTGAAATAAATTTACCTAATTTCTAGCCTCTAATTTCATAAAAGGTTTTTTGGAAAAGTGTTGCCAACTGTTGACGCAAACTGATTTTATTCTGTGTGTTGACGCTAGAAGCAAAGTCAAAGCTAAAACTAGCGGACGATACAAAGTGTGATGGTCATACTAACCCAAATGCTATCTTTTCCTCAAAAGTGAAGCTAACTAGCGGTAGCAACTAACTTTGGGTCGAATGGTCATAATAGCCCTGAGGCCCTGTAACGGTGAATTCCCTCCTTTCCCCTTCGCTTACATCCTTCGGTCCCTTCTCCCTATTCCTTCAACACCCGCCCCTTTTCCCCTCCTTTCCCACACCCCTTTACCCTCCCTCACACCATAGCTAACACTTTAAAGGTGTATAGGTATCTCCATTCTCTCTCCAGGTGAATGCTGATGCACCCATCCTATTCCGATTAAATCCTCCACACTAAACCTTTTTATCTAACAGCCAACTACTTGAACCCATCACCCCCTTCCCTGGAACCCTATCTCTCAGTCTATAACAGTGAATTACACTCTCCCAACCTGTGCAGGTCTCGACACTCCCTTCCCCTCCAGCCCCTAACCCTCAAGGTAGTTAGAGATGGCGGCATGGAATTAAAATAGAATTACAATTATATTTAACCTTATAGCGGGACGTGGAAAAACAAAATGGCTCCCTACCTCCCTTGTCAGACCTAAAATTAATTTTTCATGGATTACTTAAAAATATCCTTAACTGTTCAAACAGGCAATGAACCTAAAGGCACTAGACCTAAATTTTATAAGACCTAAAATCATAGCTCATAAACTTTAGGTCGAGTGAAATTAGGTCCACTGCATGTCATCCCAATAGTCTGCCATCATGTTGTTGTCTTGGTGTAATCTTTCTCCTTGTTCTTCACTAACAGCTACGAGGTTTTTTGGAAATGTAGTCCGGGCAGGCGTTCATAAAGCGCACCTTCAAGCTAATGGAACAATCTAATGCTTTGATTGTATCTAGCATGTTTTATACTATTTGCTTGTATTTGGGAGCTTTGTATCTCCCCTAAAATTTCTTTAAAACTTTCTTAAAAGCATTACAAGCCTATCTTTCAACAGTTTTCATTTTTATTTCAAGCTCATGGTCTTTTAGGAGTTTTTGAGTGTCTGGTTTGACAAAAATGCCTTTTTCACTTTGTCATCTGACAATCCCAGAAACTCCTTGCACAGATACTTAAAACCCTACTTTTACAAACTACTTTGTAAATTTAGGTTTGATATGAATAAGGTGTAGGAGGAATTGTTTTGGATTCAACCAATCTTTCCCTAATAACATTTTTGTTTTCTGCAATTAATCCTGCTTGGTCATTGGTTTTTGATTCATTATTGGGTACTTTGTGTATCCTCCTTTCTGTCCAAGGAGCATGGACATTATCATCCATCAATGATTCTTGTAATGGAACTTGGTGGGAACTAGGGCTACTTTTGTATAACTTTCTACAGACAGAATGTCCAACTGGGACTGAAGCATGCTTGTTTAGCAACACTGCTTTGAAACTTCTTTTAAACAAGTCAATAAAGAATCTCCACTCATCCAAGCTGTACTCAGGTTGAACTGTTGCATCAGTCCATTAACATCATTACAGTACAATAAGTCAACATATTGAGAAAAATCTATGAAGAAATATTTTTATCTATTTCTTTACCATGAGAAAGAGCTGCCAGGAGCTAATAAGTCATTTTCCTTAAGACTAGAGCCAAACACTTCTGCACAATCTTTAGGAAGACCTAGGTCTCTGACTAAAACATCCAATTCACTTTGTGAATAAAAACTATGGTGTTGTGCTACACAAAGCATCCTAAAAGTCCTCATCAAAGTGTTGGTTTTCCTGTTTTAGTATCAATAGGTGTATCTTTTAATGTATCTGGTGAAAAAGCCACTAGTATTCCTGAGCCATGAGCTACAAGGTGAATTGTGGATGGGAGGTTCAGGCTAAACATTTATATCCTATTCTTAGATTGTAGCTCTTTACTTTAGAAGAGCAAAAATATCAGTCATCACTCTGATTTCTGAGTCCCCTCCAGATCATGGTGCCTTCCCATTCTTCATTTTCCGCAGTGCCTCTTCAACATCCTTCTAGGTTATATCCATTGTCCTTCTCTGACAGCTATCCACCATTACAACACACTCCTCCCTGTTCCTTCTTCTACTATTAACCATTTTATACAGGACTTTCTTACTCCCTTCACTTTCTGTTTCCATCATCTCTTTTCCTTTCCTTCTTTCCCTATTTTGTATACCTACTTTGCCTCTACTTTCCTCATTTGGAACCACTCCCTGAAGGCCCTATTCTTCTAGCCCACTGCCTCTCCCGCAGACTTCCTCTGCTGCCTCCACCATTCTTCTTAATTCTTCCTCCCCTGTCCCTAGCACAACCCTTGTTGCAGTGTGCTGTATTCTCCTCTAGAACTCCTTTATTTTCAATTTTCATATCCTTATCCTTCTTTCCTGGTTCTCATCTGCCCTTTTTATTTTCCTTTTTACTCTTAGATTTGCCATCAACAATCAATGGTCAATGTCTACAGTCTCTGATAGAATTACCTTCACATCCATTATGTTTTTCCATACCAATTTGTCCACAAATATGTAGTCCACAACCGACTTCCTTGACCAATCAGTGTTGTATCAAGTCACCTTGTGGTTTTCCCTTTTTTATAAACTACAAGCTCCCAACCATCAGCCCATTTATTTGACATATGTCCAGCAATCTCTCGCCTTCCCCGTTCCTTCTTCCAAAGCCATCTACTCCAAGTACTTCCTCGTAACATGGTCTGTTTCCAAAATGTGCCAGACTCTTCCCACCCAAATGTTTTTGCATGTACCCTTCATAGAGGTACAACCCACCTGCACTATGTCCATGCTGTCGCCCTTCACTCCTATTTTCACCCTCTATATCCTATCAATGATCCTCTTTATTTCCAAACCAATACTCCCTGAATCCTTCCCTCAAATCCAGCTTTCCTTCATCTCTCTATCTTGTCTCTGACATTCTGAGTACATCCAGTTTCCTCCTCACTATGAGGTCCACCATATCTCCCACTTTCCCCGTCAGTGTGCGTACATTCAGTGTTCCTATTATCAGTCATTCTGCTTTGCCGGGTTCGTATTCTTTAAGTATGTCATTTCAGAGGTTTGTTCTTCTGTTGAAAGCATTTCTACTATTCACTACTGGCTTGCTATAGCCATCATAGCTCTCGTTCTTCCTATACAGGTTCTAGATTCCTACTTGTCTCCTCCCATACTAGTTGGTTCTAGATTCCAATTTTCTCCTCCTATACAGGTTCTAGATTCCTACTTGTCTCCTCCCATACTAGTTGGTTCTAGATTCCTACTTGTCTCCTATACTGGTTCTAGATTCCTACTTGTCTCCTCCTATACTAGTTGGTTCTAGATTCCTACTTGTCTCCTATACAGGTTCTAGATTCCTACTTGTCTCCTATACAGGTTCTAGATTCCTACTTGTATCCTATACAGGTTCTAGATTCCTACTTGTCTCCTATACAGGTTCTAGATTCCTACTTGTCTCCTCCCATATCTAGTTGGTTCTAGATTCCTACTTGTCTCCTATACAGGTTCTAGATTCCTACTTGTCTCCTATACAGGTTCTAGATTCCTACTTGTCTCCTCCTATACAGGTTCTAGATTCCTACTTGTCTCCTATACAGGTTCTAGATTCCTACTTGTCTCCTCCTATACTAGTTGGTTCTAGATTCCTACTTGTCTCCTCCTATACTATACTCCATTCACGGTAGGAATTACTCTCTGAAAGATCTTTTTTCCTACCAAAAGCCTACTATATAATAGCTTTCTTGTAGGGAAAAATACCTTTTAGAAAACAATTCCTACGCTGAACAGACTTTAGTTGGTTCTAGATTCCTACTTGTCTCCTCCTATACAGGTTCTAGATTCCTACTTGTCTCCTATACAGGTTCTAAATTCCTACTTGTCTCCTATACAGGTTCTAGACCAAAGTTTGCGCCAGCACCGCTATATATTCATTTCTTTCACCTGATTCAAAGCTAAGGCAATTGCAAAAATTGCATCTTTAACACTAAACTGTTTTTGGAAGTCTGTTACATCAGAGTCAGTATCCAAGAGGCCTTGCACAAAAGTTCTTCTATAGAAACACTTGACATTTTGAATAACACCTTGATCCATTGGCTGAATCAAGGGAGTGACATTTGGTGGTAGGTAAACTGCAAAAATATTGCCGGAAACCAAATCAGAAGCAGGAGGATGAGTGATACAGCTGTCTAACAACAAAAGTGCTCTGCTGTCTTCTGGCATTCCACGTTTCTTAAAGCTTTCCTTTACATCTGGTACAAAATGATGGAAAAACCAGTCCTTAAACAAATCTTATGTCATCCATGCTTTACTCTGCTCATCATAATGCACAGGCAAGTTTACGATTCCTTTTAAAGCTCTAGGTTTTTTATATCTACCAATCACGACAGGTGTCATCTGATGGTCGCCAGAAGCATTCAACAAGCACACAACAAAACAGTCAATCTGTCTTTATTTTTCTTAAATCCCTTAGCAGATTTTTCATCCCCACCTGCCAGAGTATACGTTGGCAAACAACGCCATAAAAGGCCGGCATTGTAAAATTGACCGTGGGTTAATTCCCACAGTAAAACAAGGCTTCTAAAAGTGTCCTTAAATTCTTCGGCGGCATTTTCATCGGCTGATCTGCTCTCTCCAGCATCATCCAGCTTCTGGATTCTATGTTGAATTTTAAATTTCTGAAGCCAACCATCGGAAAACACACAAGCACTTTCAATATATTCATAATATTCAGATCACAATGAAACTATTTTGCTTTTTCGATGATCATAGGCCCAGTCACTGGTTTTCCGTTTGATTCTTTTGCACTAAACCAAGTGTACAAGGCACAATCAAGAATTAAAGTTTAGGTTTCTTCAATGTGTGTCTTGATTTCGTATTCTTTGCTGTAACAGCTTGAGCAGCAAACTTCTTAAGTTCCTCTTTTTGTTTTTTTATATCATAAATAGTCGAAGAACCAATATTGAAATCACGCATTATGAAGTTTCTGTTTTCACTTTTTTCGAGACGATTAATTATTTCTAGTTGTTGTGAGAGTCACATGCTTAGTTTTATTAGCACTTGAAGAACTCGTGCTAGGCTTCGAGAACATTGTGCAAATGTGATTTGTAACCTGTTATAAAACAGAAAATACTGTACTGAAATGAACACTGAAGTGACAATTAGTTACGATAAACACTGAGCGAACTAAGAACGCGGGAACAAGGGTCCTAGACAACACCGTATAACTGCGTGAAACACAGACGAACTGAAAACCCACCTGGCGGGTGGCCAACGAATGCACGAATTCATTTGAAAAAAACCGAACACGGGCGGTTCAATCGGTGCCGAACCGTAGAATGCCGGACTAAAGAGCTTCTACTGTACTTTGCTCTTGGCAGCCACAGACACACACAGAGAGAGAATATATTATAACACACTCCTCACATTTTGCCAGAATTTAAAGTCCTAACTAATTTCAATCTTGTTGGGTGTGCTTTTTTTATATTGAATATGTTTATTTTTAAGTTATATTTGTAATGTCACTAGTTCAATGATGTTTAAATTCATTTTTACTATAATATACCTTCCTGAATTGTTTTTGATAATTTTTTTTTAGTGTATTTGTTAATCCTATTCCTAACTCTATATTATTATTGATGGCGACATGTTTTGCTCTCCTACACAACTGCTAGTGTTAAAAATAGTCCTACTCAAGTTACCATAAATTTTACTTTGTAATTTTTTTATTTATTTTTTTCCATTTTAGGAGCATGACACAGAGGCGGGACTCCCTTCAATCCTCACTTTGAATGCTAGTTTTAACTTGTGCCGTTTAAGGAGATCAAAGACTGCTAATTATTTGATTTTGTTAAAATACTGATCAAGCCTGAACAAGTTCTGGGCTACTAATATTGTGAGTGTGTAGTATGTTACACAAAACTATTTTGTTAGGATTTGTCATTCTCTAGTCTATGATTATTATGATTATATTCTAACTCACATAATGTAGTTACACTTCAAACATAATAGACAGAATGGTCAACCAGTCACAAAATAAACTCTGTCTAACTTCATGTATCTAATGGTGTATTTCTCTTTCCCCCTGTGTTGCGCTCACTGCTTGGTAGACCAGTTTGATTATTTAGGAATAACATATATCATTTATCTTCAAGTTCACAAAAATAACTGGTAATTTTGAACTGGTGTGTTTTTACCATATTCCAGTATTTTCTCTTTATAAGCTCATTGAGAGTTTATTTGAAAGAGATTAATTTTATGGCATAGGGAACATACTTTTTTTTTAATTATATTATTTCACATTTAAATGTGTGAAACATAATCTAAATATATGATTCTTCAGTTTGTATAAAGTATAGTGCTGTTTGCAACGTTTAGCCGGGGGATTGAAATAAACAACGGCATGAAGGGAATTACAGCTATAACATTACTATAGTGGTTATCAATATGAAACAAAATCATTGAAAAAACTGTTTTGTGTTAGAGCAGTAGACAGACATCATTCTAATACTGGAGAGGATTCAAGGGAAACTAAAACTGGGGTAAGTTCAAGGGAAGTTAAAACCAAATAACTATCAGAGATTTCTAAACTACATCAAGGATTCAGAACTTAATCTTTATTTCAATACATCAATTTATTCATCAGTTGAAACCTATTACATTTTTAATGAAATTTGACCGAAACTAACAATCTTTAAAATGTAAATTGAATTATATCTAAACTATCTAATTATTATTTATACTGAACAAAATAAAAATGGCCCACGGGAACAGTTGATTTTTTAGTAATATTAATACATAATACCTTTTTAATATTTAAAGCTTAGTAAAGCAAATGATTAGCCCAGCCCTAGTTATTATATGCATTGTTTTTAAATGCATCCTTAATACAGTTTTATTCAATTTAGATTTTAAAATAATGTTTATTCCTCTTAGCATAACTCTTAACTAAATATGTATATAACAAGCTGATACCCATAATACATTGTTTTAAGGGTAAGGGGTATATCTAGAAATGGTAGCGTGGGGTAGTCCCACTTTAGGAGATGGCCATGTATTTATCTGACATTAAATGCTAATCATGGAGGTGGAATACAAAAATAAATTTGTAATACTTTCAAAGGAGGTTTGAACTGTAAAGACCCAAGCATCCCCCTTGGTCACAGACAAATAATATACCCAGACAGCCAACCTCCAGGTTTTGGCAGCTTGAGTCCTTCAACACTAAGAAGCTCAGCGAAACCCCTATAAGGTTGAGGTCCTTGGTACATTCCTGCACTCTTGGTCTCGTATCAGAACAGACAATGCCTATTAAAATTCTAGTGGTTAGTTACTAACTCTTGCTAGTAATAAATTCAGGGTTCCCACTTGTCCTGTATTTCCTATATTTTTGAAATACGTCCTATAATTTTTTAGCTAAATGTTTATTTCCATTGCTTTTTTTAAAAATAGATTTCTTGGTTATCATCTCTACATACACTAACATCTTTTGTGAACAACCCCATTTTTATGATTTTAAGCTCATTTGGGTTTCTTAAATCTTTTTGCATTGTTGATTATTTAATAAAGAAAATATTTTGGAGTGGTTTAAACAAAAAAATATGAAACAAGTTTTTTGCTTATTTGAGGTGTTTAACATGCACTTTCTGAACCTACTGATTATATCAGCACACAAAAATGTCTCTGAGCGAGAGCAAAAGGACCAACCAATTCTGACGGGAAAAGTATTTTCACATGCCTTCCAGGGTTCTTTTAACGCCACAATGGACATGTGATGGCTTTATTCCCCCTCGAAGGATGTTGTGCTATGAATTTTTATCGCTCAATAAAAATTCACCAACCCCAGCTATATTTGAACCCACGAACATTGGTTCTTGAGGTGAGCACGTTACCCCAAGACCACCGAGGTTGAATAAAGCAAGTAAAACATGGAGGTTTGGGCATAGCTGTCGTGGATGTGTTGGACTGACTTTTTAAATATTACAATATCTTATGATGTTCGTAATATCTCTGTTTCTATACCTTTTCTTGCTCTGTACACTCCGGTTCAGTTATTTTATCTTATAAAGTAGAAGGAGAGACAGTTCAGAGAGTGGGGTGGCCAAGGCTTGTTTTACATGTTTACATTAATTTGGTAATTTTCCATGCATTGTAGTGTATTTAAAGGCCCCTTTCTGACAAGCTTGAGTGAGCTGATTCACGAGAACTTAAGATATCACTACGAGTTGTTGGCTCTACCCCTAGCAGGGTATGTAGCCTTTCACAAGTACACATGTGAACTAAAGCTGTGTTTCTAGGTACACCTCGTCTTAACATTGTAGACATCAGCTGCAATCACTATAGTAAAAACAAACAATTAAAAATAATATGCAGCTCATCAAAAGATGACACATGGAAATAATTTAAAAACTTTACATTGTATTCTCTAATTTCATGAAACAGTGTGCTAAAACAGCCATTAACACCCTTAAAATTATTATTGGGTGCACCCACAATTTTTTCTTTTGTTTTTCTCTTTTTAATTTAAACTGCAAGCTTTAAAACATTAACCTGTTCTAGTTTGAGCATTGCAAAATACCTTAAATCAGGTGTTTTTCTTAAAAGCTCAAGTCAGCGGCTCTAGTGAGCTTCATCGCTGCTCAAGGTGTCAGGAGGGGGGGCTTGTTGAAAGTGTCCCATACATTTTTCAAATTTGTCCTATATTTTTGTATCCTAAGGGTGGGAACCCTGTAAATTATTGTTTGTAAGTTGTGTGCAGTTGTTTTAGAAAGTGCCTGGCAAAGTCAACTAGTAAAAATTAATACATTATATAAATTCAGTTGAACTCAAGCTTACATGTATGATCTAGTGCTATAAATCACCTTAAGCTGGGATAGTTTAGTGGACGGACAGAGGAAGATGGAGGTATTTTACTAAAGTGACTTGGCCACAGGCTGGAAACAGTTGAGGATGATGATGATACATTTAGTTTAATTTGGTAGTCTCAACAATTCTTTCATATCTGCCATAAGCAGTGAGGCACCTGATGAGAAATATTTTAATGTCCTCCACAAATATTTAAGAACTGTTGATCATACCATGTGTAACAATTTTTTAGACACACCCAGGGCCGCTTTATACATTTGTTCGATTAGGAAAAGTGCCCAGGGCCTACAATGTTTCACTTGAAAAAATACATAAGGAAAAAACAGCAAATTTTAGTTTAAAATATTTATTTTTATATTTGAATGACTAAACTAATAATTTAAGTTGTCAAGTTTCTCAACATCCTCACTGATCCAATCACAGACACATTAATGTAGGTCTAGTAGATACTTTCAGTTTAATGTTCACTTTGCAACATTTTCTATGTGCAAATTCAGAAATTATGTCGTCAATTGTCATATAACATCATTTTCAATTGAAAGTAGTGAAAGTGACAACAATTTTTGCTTCCTCATTATTGATCATAGATAAAAAAAATTATCTATTTCATATTTGAGAAGCTTCCTTCTCCTTCAGCAATTGGTTCAAAAATGGAAAGATAGATACAGAATGCTAGGTATGTTTACATTCGGAAAACTTGTTATGAGCTTTTCATAATTCAAAAATGGCCTTTTCTGCATGCAAATGAGTGAAAATATTTACTGTACACACAGGCCTGTAGAAATAAAAATGCCTGGGGCTTACGAAGGTGTTAAAACGGCCCCGGAGACACCTCCACCAAATGTAGTTTCCGTGTCACCCGAACAAATATGTTGTGTCTGTCTCCCAGCTTCGTCGTGCTTGAGAAAGTCCCGGGTCTTTGGTTTGTTCATGTTGTTATGTAAACCCACACATCTTCCTTGCCCCACCATTCTCCTATCATTTTTATTGATTACACACATTTTGACTCCTGTTATTTTTAAATTGTTTATAAGAAATGTATGTGATTGGTTAAATGAATATTAAGGTGTAAATAATAATTTACAAGTGAAATGTTGACACAGTCAAATTCATCTTAGAGTATTCATTTGTTGTCACTTCTTATGTCTTGTCTAAGAGTTAAACTAGAATAGAATAAACTGCTTACAACCCCCTCCTCCTAAGCCTAATGTTGTGTTGTGAGCTCCTTATCGAGACTTAGTAATAGTGAGCTGGAGTGGCTGTCCTAGGTGATCCGCAACCCCCATCACATTGTTTCCTGCTTGAGTGTCACTACCACATGTCATGTAAGTAGTATATGCTTCATAATGGTGGCGGTTATAGGCCTATTCATGTTAATGCATTCTTTATAAAATTCATAATGAGCATTGCAAATATTTCTAACATAAAACAATTTCTTGGTTTATTGTAGTAAAAAGTTGGAAATTGTTGTTTTGATAACTGAATGAATCCCATGTTGTGTGCTTAGTAACTTGCAAGAGTGTTCTGTAACTGGTTCCTAGTGAAATACTTTGTCAGCCTTGTTGACAGTACTGGACAAAACCCGGGATTTTTCTTTTTTTGTTCAATTTCAAATATTTTATTTAAATTAATTCAAATCATTTGTGGCTTCTTATTAATTATGCCCATTCTCAATTCATTGAGGTAACTAATGAGTTAGATTTTTGATCTAAATATTATGTACCTTGCTGAAAATTATAATTTACTTACAAATTAAAAGCTGAATCACAAAATATGGTATTATTTTAAGAACTAAAATGTAGAGATTTCATGCAGAAATGTCCCTTAAATATCAAAATATTAGTGAACAAACTAATTAGTGGCACTGTATAATACTGTACAGTACTATAACTAATTAACTAAACCTTAAGTTGAGTTCACAAAGTACTAACATTCTCTTGTCTACAGATTTGAGGTTTATCAATGATTTAAACATCAAAAGATTAACTAACTATAAACACTAGGTTATTAGTTTTGTTGAAAATACTTTTAGTGTTTACATTTTCACATCACAAACAGAAACACAACTATAAATGATTTCTCTTTGCCTAATCATTTACGTAGTTTTGAATGCACTAACCCAAATGATGAAAAGATTCTTTCATCACTTATTGAAGAAGCCTTTGCTGCAAGTAACTGTTCAATAATGAGAAAAACATTTCAGTAAATATATTAGTCATTCTTCTGACTTTTCCACTGTTCATAGGATGTAACCTGGAATGTGACTTCATTCTCAAAAATTAACTCTGAGAATGCGAGCTTTTTGATTGAAACTTGACAATTAATGGAAGAAGTAAACTTGATGATGAATATTTTAACCTTGCAAAATCAAATGCTGCTTTCTTTTCTTCTTTGATTAAATCAAGTGCCGAATTCTTTTCTTTTGGATCCACCATATAAGCTAAAATAAACTAAGCTGGTGTTAGAGCCATATTATATCTGTTTTTGAATTTTTGTGTCACATATTTGTCCTTTTTAACTTCAATTTCTGTTAGAAGATTCTTCCACACATGTACCGACTCGGAAATAGTGCGGTTATTTTTATGAATGTCATCAAGGGCAATGGCAATAAGCTTCAAACTATTAAGTATATCCTCTACATCGTGTTTTAACACAAAATTAAAAACTCGTGTTTGCACTGCTTTATCATTTGTTTCACGATTTTACCCACAAATTTGTAACAAAGCTGCCCAGCTTTTAAGATATGTACTTTAAGATTTAGTATTTGTGCTGAGCATCCATATTTTTCAAGCAGAAGTGCAAAATTGGAAGCATTATCTATAACAACAGAACAAACCTTGCTCTTAAAGTCCACACACTTTTTGATGTTGCTAACAGCCGCTTCTGTCAGATAAATGACAGTGCCATGGCCAAATGTGTCAATGGTGTCCACTAAATAAACATAGGCTGCCTATTTTGGTGGTAACTGTAAGGCATATTATTGGTTCATTGTGGACATTTGACCAACCATCAAACACAAGACACATAATTTGATTTTGCAGAATAAGGGAACAAGTTTTCTTTTATTCTTTGTAAATAGCTTGTACTAAGTTCCTTTCTGTTTGTAGGGGTGTAACCTGGGCGAAGTTGTTGTATAAGTCACACATATTGAGAATGTTCAACACCACGAAAAGCAGTATTTGTTGTGAATGTAAAACGAGCTAAAAGACTTCTTCTTGCCCTTAGAGCAGAGTTTCCCAAAAGGTGTTCCGCGGAACCCTGGGGTTCCGTGAAAGGGTCAAAGGGGTTCCGAGTTCTGTCTGAGAATTAACTAAAACGTTCGTAGAAAACAGTCATAACATAGCTTCTGGATCGAATGTGTTGAACAAAAAAGTGACGAAAGTTTTACTCTTTTAAATGGCTTTCTGGAAGAAAATGAGTTGCAAGTAACATCAGATGTGGAAAAAAACATACATGAACATTTGATTGACCTTAAAAAATCTTTAAAAGAGTATTTCCCGGAGAAGTTACAGAACATCGCCTTGGGTACAGAATCCATTCGCAAATCTAACCAAACCATCGATGCTAACTGTGTCAGAGTATGAGAATTTGATCGACATTAAGTGTTCAACCCTTCTAAAACAAACATTCGAATCAGAAGATTCTAATTTGAATTACTTTTGGATTGGACTTAAAGATGAATACCCTGCAGTTGTTGAAAGGCTATTATGGTTCTGCTTCCATTTGTGACGACTTACCGATGCGAGACTGGTTTTTCAGCTTACGCTTACACCAAAAACAAGTACAGAAACAGACTGGATGCAGCTCCAGATCTTCGCGTTCAATTGTCAGACATTGAGCCTAATTTTAGTGCTATTATAAGTAGATATGTGAAAAAATTTCATTCTTCACATTAAATAGTTACTTTTTTTTGTACGATAAATGTTTTATAATACTTATAATAATTATTTTTTATTTATAGTTATTCTTTCTTTTCATGTCAAACTACACTACAAGGTACAATCACTTTTGTTATTATCAAAATGGGGTTCCGCCAAAAAAAGTGTGATCAATTAGGGTTCCGTGGCGAAAAAAAATTGGGAACCTCTGCCTTAGAGTATTCTGATTTATTTCCATTTCTCTCAATAGAATAAGAAGCAGCAAAAGTCAATGAAGTTGTTCATGTGTTAATAAAACTTTTAAAAAATTAGTTCTAGTATTGTAAAGTACTATACAATGCCACTAATTATTTTGTTATTTGTTTACTAATCTTGTAATATTTAAAGAACCTTTCTGTATGAAATTTCTACATTTTATTTCTCAAATAATACCTTGTTTTATGATTCTCCTTTTAATTTTCCAATAAGAACTTTATTGAGTGAGTAGGAGTGTTTCAGCTGGTAACTGGTATGAACACTTACCTCTAGGTGAATATTTATTACTGCATCGGCTTTTAACTTTGATATCACAGCCTTATAGTATGAAGTCAGAAAATGATAATAAAAGAATGGAAACATAAATCTCAGCTAAATTCACTAACACAAGTGTCTACATAACTTGAAAACGGATTTGTTAGGCACCAGAACTGCCAAACTACTCTCAAGGTTGCCAACAGTTGGTGTACTATTGAACTCCTAATGTACTATTTTTAACACTTTTCTCACATTTAATCCTTGTTTAGTTTCAAACATAAGAGTTTTGACAAATGTATAAGTTTCAAAAAAGGTATTGATCTAATTTTTCTCTAATAAACGATTATTTAAAATATTGTGCCACTCCAATATATATTTATATATAATATAATGATTTACTTTTAAAATATAAAGGATTGCATTTATTAACATAATCCTAGGCCTTAGCTCAGTCAGCAACGTGTCTCTCTACAGAGCTGAGTGTCCCGGGTTCAATTCCCGGTATGGCTGAAAAATGTATCGTTGGAGAAATTTGGGTTTACCCTTTCACAGTGATAAATTAACGGCCAGGGACTTGATGTTATGCCTGTCCTAGTCTTGTTAGATTGTAAGGCATATGAAGCTAGGACAGGCCTAGCAAACCAGTAGTGGAAAATATATGGCTTGAATAGATAACTGACCCAGGCCACTGGTTGGAAACAGGACTGGATGTAAAAAATGTACTAACATGTGTTTATATTTATTTACAGGGCTAAGAATTGATGAGCCATCATGGACTAAGTTTCTCGAGTATGTTTATCCAAAGCAAAAAAAAGTCTGTGAAACTATTACTAATGTATGGGCAGCAACAGTTGGGCAACTATTCATTGCTCTAGCTTGGAGTGACCCAGCATCATGTGAAGCAATAGGCCTCCGAGTGGGTCGTCAGTTAGAAGAGCCTCACACACACACTAAGTGCTCACCAATACCAATCACATCCATCACAATTTATATTTTCCTAAAACTACCCTCCCATTTATTACCAAACTGTTATCTTCAATTAGAATTAATTATTACAGTTACCTAGTTAGTATTGGATATTTTATCACTTCTTTGAATAAACATACCATCCCTTTTAGCTTAATAAATATATAAAAATAGTTATTGCTAGGAAATTGTATCAACTCTAGTTGCAGATCACTTTAGTAATGAATAAGAGCTAGATTTGGCTGGACCAAACAAGATAGCTTACATGCTTCAGAGCTCTTAATCATTTACTGAGTCTTCTTTAATCTAAGAAATAAATATATATATATATATATATATTTTGAAATGTTTTAGTATGATTTTTAATTTTCCAAAATGAATTCTTGTATGAACTTTGTCCATTTTCATTATTATTAGTATATCTGCCATTACATCACTCTTGGCTGCATTCCTAAGTGTAAGGTAGCATAACATTATTTGTGTGGTGTTATTGTTAAAAAAATACTTGATGAAAATGTCCTAAATTTGCTCTCATACTTTGTCTTGCATCAAATGATATGTGTTGTTGACTTAAGCTCAAATTAAAATGATGTGTAAATATAATATATTATTGTACAGAATAAAATGTTGCACAAGATATACTATACCTAGTTTGTTTAGAAAAATTAAAATATTTCTTTGAAAATGAGTGTTTGTTAGTTTATTTTACAACCCACACTTTAAATTATTGGTCGTCATTAATGAAAAACTTAATATATTATTTAGGGGTGTGTGAAAAGGATTATTTATCGAAGATCAAACTTTCAAACGAATACCGAATAGTACAAATTGAATAGTAGATTCTATTACATTTTTGATTAAAATAATTTAAATTAGCAAATTCCTATTGTAAATGTGGTTTTATATTTAAGTATGTAAAATGCAAAAAATTACTTCAAAACATTTTTATTTGGACTAATATTAATAAAAAAAGACTGAATTTAAAACAAAACTTCAGGAAATTGAGAAGCGGTTTTGATCCAGTTTTTAGACAGCGGTTTTCACCTAAATCATATTTTTTTAATTTTTTGATAAGTTTTTAACAGAAATTCAATTTAAAAATTGCAACCAGAATGTTTAACTTGTCAGTGTAGGGATTATATTTCTTTAAATTTAAATATTATTATTATTAGAAAAGGTTAAATAATGGGGTGATTAATAAACAAGGTAATATTTGATTCTTTCATTGTTTCTATTATTTCAAAGTGTAGTTCTCATTTTCTAATATACTTTTGTTTGTGTGATGATTAGTACTCAACCCGAAATTTGGTTGAATCCTAAACAATTCCACTGTCAACTGAAAACCTAGGCAGCAACACCTTCACTCAATTCATCACACGGACTGGCTGTATACTGAATGTTATTACTAATCTTGCTCATACCTCTTGACACTTTCATATTATACAACAATACATTTAAGAAAGTAACACAACAGTAATTAATGACATTTAGTTCTTGACCCCCTTTAAATGTCCTCTAGGCTTGACACCCCTTGTAATCTCTATTCTGTCTGGGTCGCCTCCCTGTCCGGCTAGCAACAGACTGACTGGTTAACCTTGCAATACTCCCCCACCCTATGGTAGGGTAGCTATTTCTATTCTTCTCTAAATCTTTCATTGCAAGCATTTTAACTAGTAGACACGGGGCTCCCAACTGGTTGTTTCTCCACCAGCCGTTATAAAACCCTCCCCCTTATTTCAATCATTATTGTGGATTCACACGTTCACCAAAAAACTAGCGCAGAACAGAAACGTGGTCATGTGATGAGCTATAAGCCAAACACAAGATTTCTGCTTAATTGGCGTGAGCTGTTCTGATGAAGTTAAACTACTCTCTACTTTGTCCGCTCTGCTCGAGATGTTAGGCACAGGAGAACCAATCAAATCTCAGAACCATCCATCTCAAATTAGTGTGCACGCGCATTTGTCAACGCATGCGCTGTAGAGCCAGAAGCTAGCAGACAGCTTCATTGGCTGTTGTGAGGAGATTTGAAATAACTCGTTTGTGTAAAGCGTGTGTATCGATGTATTGGATTGTGCCATGACACAGCATTATAATTTGTAAACAACCATCGGGAGAATGATCTAAAATATATGTTTATCCACTAGAAAATAAAATATGTTGATAATCAGCTGTTTTAAAGCGTTGCAATGCATTATGGGTCAACTTAAAGTGTGTGAATTACTGCGCAGATTCTGCTTTCTATTTTTCGAGGAATGTGTGAATCAAGCTTTAGGCAGGCCACAACACTTGCTTTCTGCAAACAACGGATTCCCCCCCTTCCCTCTTACTGAATAAAGGACAAGAATATTTTTAACTCCGAGTCACCAGATTATCTGGCTACCCACTTGTCTCACACACGTCTGGACGGGACTTTTAACAGATTTATGACACAACTATTTGATCTTGCTATTCAGAGTTTCAAATAGAATATTCTGCCGTTAATTATTCAAAATTATTCGAATTTTCACACACCCCTAATATAACTAACAATTTGGCGGGCGAATAAAATCATTGACCTTGAGAAATCTGAGACCATTCTTAATTATTTTGACATAGCATATTTATAAATAAACTTTTAATTAAAAAGAAAATAAGTTAACCTGAAAATGAATTAAAAACTTTTATTGTTATCATGCTCTTAAATGGAAACGGCATAAACTTTTTAAGGACAAAGTCCTTAACAACACAAGTAAATTAAAAACTAGAGAATTTGTTGACTCAAACAATTTTACAAAAATGACCAGTTTTGAGCTCTGTTTTGTCCTTTACATGACAAAAAAAGTCATGGCTCTCCATGATTTAAAACCAGGAAATGGCAAAGTATAAGTTCAAAACCTCATTTGTGTACAATTAAAACATGTTATCAACATATAATACACGGAAACTTAATACGTCAGCAGGGATGGGACCCTTCTCCTGGTAAATCTAACAATGATGACACACATAAAATGGGAAATGCCTAAGACTGGAGAACTACTTCAATTGTATCGACAATAACCCTAACATTTACATCTTTGTTCTAGCAAGACAAAATTATAATAAGACTTGTTGCTCAGAATATGATCTGGCTAGAAAATATTTACATAAAAAAATAGAGTTAAATGGAATATTTAATCCCCAAATAACCTCAATAATATAGCCCCTTTAAGAAATATTCGTAATAAAACCACAAAGAATATTATCTCCGAGATATAATTAGGAAAGAATAACATTTAAATATAGTTGATAGTAAGGTTGTATCATCTTGTTTATTATTTTTAGTCCCTTCTTATTTTATATACGTTTTAGTTTCTCTTCTATGATGACAACATGTTTCAATGATTTTTTACCATCTTCAAATCTGAGGAAAACCAATGTTATTTCAAACTATTGTATAAAAATATGGAATAAAATTGTGAATTTAAAAATTAAACATTAGAAATGGAAATGGTTAAGAGAAATTATAATGTGATATACGAAATATTAAATAATCATTTAAATTAACAAGCTTATAAATACCTTATTTGTATTAAAGATGATGGGTTTTAATTCATACTATTGGAAAGTTTGTGAAATTTTACTGTTTTATATGGAATAATTTTTAGTAGGATGATCCACAATATGTATAAAGTTAACAATATGAAGAAATACAATTAAACCATTGATAAAATGCATAGTGTTGCTAATGTGCCACAGGGTGTTATTTATATGATGAGTAAATAAAAAATATTATTGTGATATTATTATAAAATGAGGCGGATGACTGTGTGGTGTTAATCTTCTCGGTTAAGGTTTGAATAGATTTAAGTGAGACGGAGGGATAGAAAGTGTTGTTTGAACAGGGGTTATCTTTTTAGTTTGATCTGATGAGGCAGCTTTCTAATTGTGTTTTCAAAATGTGTTTGCTCATTCAAAATGTTGTCGTTCAGAATGGAGGTGTAGATTTTCAGTTATGTCCATTTTGAGACCTTTAGAAGAGGATTATTGATCGGTGTTGGTTGATGTCCGGCGAATTTTGAATTACATCTATCGTATTTAAAATCACAAATGTTTTTAGCGTATCGAGTTGAAAGGTTTCTTCCGGTCTCTCCGATGTATACAGCGTTACATTCACATGCCAATTTGTAGATACCCCCTTTGGAAAATTGATTTGGGGAGTTTAGATTAGAGTTGCTGAAATGTTTTTTTAACGGGTTGTTGGTTCCAAAAGAAATTTTGATGTTCTGTTTTTTAAACTGTTTGCAATTCTGTTGGATTCTTTGCCTGTATAGTTAAATTTTATCCATTTTGGTTGGGTAGTATTGGTTGGAAGACTTGCGAGGTTAGATTTCTTGGTCATTTGAGATATTTGTTTTTTTAAAGTTTTGTATATTTCTGAGTGGGAATATCCATTGGATGTTGCTATTTGTTTAATGATGTTCAATTCTGCTTTAAAATCCTTCTTGAAAAGTGGGATAAGAATGAATCTATAAATAAAGCTATTGAATGATGCAAATTTGTGAGATAAAGGATGGTTGGAATCATTGGGAATGGTACAATCAGTATGGTTGGGTTTTATATAAATTTGGTATTCAAATTTGTAGTTTTAATTATCCAGGTAGTTAATGCTATTATTTTGTTCATGTTCAATTGTGAATTTTAGTTTGGGATGGATATAGTCTAGAATATCACTACTGTTGAAGATAGTATTATCAAGAACATTGTCAACATATCTTCAATAGAATTGGATGTTTATGTATTTGTTTAAATTTTTGATAATTTAAGAGTCATAAGTTTGCATAGATATTTCAGACATTAAGCAGGAAATGGGTGAACCCATTGCAAGGCCATCTCTCTGAGAGTATAAAAATCACCAAAATATGTCGTCATAGAAGAAAAACTAAAACGTATATAAAATAAGGAGAAGGGAATAAAAATATTAAACAAGATACAACCTTATTATCAATTATTATTATTATTTAGGCCTAAATAAAATGTTAATAATAATGCCGCCATAACGGTTCCTCGGCTAGCCAGCCCCATTTATTGCTATGTTGTCCCTCTTATGAAAGCTTTGCTAAGCTACTTTTTATTTGAGCAGAACACACGTTACATACCCTCCAAAAATCACATGATAGGAGACTGAGTACAGGGATTACGAGGGAATACTGGAATATTCTCAGAGAATCTTACCATTCTGGGTGCAACATACTCTGCAACAGACCATCAATTACTCCAAAAGGGTGCAGACCGACAGAATGGTAGCTTGCCCACGACGTCCTGAACCACATGATATTGGCAGAACTACGCATGCTTGGACTAGGAAAGAGGTCTATTCTTGAGCTGCGGGATGTTTGACAGAATTGAGATTGCCCGCACAGCCTCTAATCACACACTGTCAGTTGAACAGCGCATGTCTGGCGAAGCCACCTGTAACAGTGTACATGACGGGTGTGGTCTTCAATGATACGGAAATATTTTCCGGCGTTGGACAAGCCATTCAACGGTTGGTCTAGCACGATGTCCCAACTCGTGAAATGAAGAGAGGATGGTATTGGACCGAGCAGATTGTAGCTTTGAAGAAGTTGTTGCATAGAATACTCTACATAATTATAAATCTAAAATCAGCCATTCAAACAAGGAAAATATAGGCTTACTCGGAAATGAGAAAGTAAATTGAAAATAAAATTAAAGAAAAATGCAATAAAAAAAGTGGAAAGCTGAGAGGCTCTCTTACAAATAAAGTGAAAAAGGAAATTAAAAAGCTGATATTTCGTCTTACAAGAGAATAATAAATCCACCCTAACTCTCACTTTTAAACTATATAGTATATACTGGAACTACATTATATCCAGAATTAAACTATAAATAATTTACACATTACAATGACTAGATTGAAGAGCTAGACAAGTGTACAATGTGTGTTTGTTCTCGCACAAGCAGGTATTTTTTTAATTTTTTTTATTGTTTATTAGTAATTAGCTATTTTTAATTAGACCTACAAGCAAACCAACCTAGAGTATAGTTATTTTTATAAGTTGTCATGTCGTACAATGCAGAAATAGGTGATAACCAACATGGCGTGGGTCAGTTCACAATTATTATTTTTATAATCAAAGCAAAGTATTTTAGTGTCTTTCCCTGTTCTGTTTAAAGTATAATTTAAAATGTTTTCTGGTGGTGTTTTTTCATGATTTTCTTAAATCTACATATAGACGCACCATAGAATTATTTAATTCAATAAACGGGGATGGTAACCATCATCTTTCCCATTTTCGCCAGGTTTTTTTTAATAACAAAATATTAATATTTACCATCAATTTTTTCAAATTTAAAAACATGGTGAAATGAATACATCAAAACAAAAAAAGTAATATCATTAAATAAGAAAAAGATTCACACAAAAATGATTACCTTTCAGCTATATTGTTTAACGTGGCCTTGAAAGCTGAAACTCGAGTTTTCTCGTATACCCTATATTCTTCCACAAAGCATAGTAACATAATAACTAGCTGTATCACTAGGCAAACATGTATTTTCTTTTTAAAAAAATATGCCTATTCTATTATTAATGACTTTTCTAAAACATGTTACAAAGTGTACCTCATTAGTTGTTGTTATTATTATTATTTATGTGTAGCATTTTTATTGTGTAAGAATAAACAGTGAAAACATGCTGACTGATTTGTCAGAAGCCAACTAAGACATTCTTATATAGCTGCAATGTTTGGTTGACATAATGACTAGACAAACAAGAGGTTGCTGACTGGATAAACAAACAAGGGTGAGGTATAACTTCCCAAGTTTATAGTGGAATGTGATCCAGGCTGTGGGTGAGGCTGCGAACCCAGGGAATGTAGGAAAACAGGAGTTCGGATCCCGCGACGGTCACGATGTAGGATGTCGTGGGTCACCGACACACCGGTTCACATGGTCCTCACGGTTATCTCAACATTTTAGTTAGCGATCATAAACTGGAATACATCTTCTGTGGTGCAACTAGCAACTAATATTTACACTCACTTTTATAATAAACAATATCAAAATACTTCATCTCTATGTCTGTTACAGGTGAACAACCCCCATCCTTACAAAAGTAAATTTATTATCTTCACAAAATTGCACAGTCTGTACCGATGGCAGCGTATTTAAACTTAATGAAAACTTTGTTATAGTCAGGCCTGTGAAGCCTGAGTCGTGGAGTTAGGAGTCTGTAAAAATGTACAGACTCAGACTTAAAAATAACTTAAAATATTATAACAATATAATATATATCAAATATATCATTTTGACTTTATATATTTTTTTAAGTTTTAGGATCAATGTTTGAAATTTAATTTGACAAATTTATTTATATATAAATTCATAATGCCAAAGAAGCTTCCCATGAAGTCATCTGTCTCGGATAATTTCGTTGCATTAAATTTGTTATTACTAATTAATGCATTAACCATTTATGCCATTTATGAAGAAGTCAGGTAGTAAAAAAAACAGGAGTCGAAGTCTGTAAGTGTACAGAGAGATTACTTATTTAGTATAGGCCTACCCTTAACCTTTCGTGTTGTTCTGTGTTTGATTATAGAGTCCAGCGGTTTTCTTGTTATCTGATCCTACCAGTGATCTCTGTACTATAATGTATGGACATAAACACACCCCTTGCAAAGGACCAAACCATGACACACAAGTATGTCGTCTGCTTGATTGTGAGGGGACAGACTTAAGGGTGTTGAAGAGATTAAAAAAATCGACATCCTGGAAATTGGTTCCTAAGTGAACAATTATGGTAAAGTGGAGTAAGATAATCTCTCCTCCAAAACCTGATGACCCCAGCGAAAGTTAATATTTTTGTCATTCTGAGTTAGTATTCCACTCTTAGATGTTATCGCGTATTAATAAATGTGTACTTGGTTTCTTGTTCCTGACTAATCTGCAATAAGTGACAGTTGTGAAGGCTAGCATACAGCCTTCTCTCTCTGGGTTTAGTTTCTCCCTCTAATGTTACCCTCCAGCTTGTTTACTGATGTGAAGGGAGAGGAGGAAGTTAACTCAGGTATCCCGTGACCCAAAGACTAAGATAAACCTGGCTGGATTCACTGAATCATTGTAGTACGGAAATTTCCTCTTCATGAAAATAAAAACTAATTGAAGGCATTTTATATTATTTTCAACTCGTTATAACATGCACTTTATTTACCAAATAATTATTATACAGTGCATTAATTACAAACTAGCTTACTCTATAATAGTCACAACATTGAGACCCCCAGCTCTCAAATCATCACTGTAAGAGGAAAATCCCAATTTTTATCGAATATGCAGGGAATCGAACCAAATACTCTGAGTTTTTAAGAAGACCAAATAAGAAAATAACTATCAAATTATTTGTAGAAAGTTAGTTACTTTAATACATATATATTGTTTAATGAAGACATAAAATAAAAATATTGTCGTCGCCCCGGCTGTTGGAGTGTAGGAGATAGTGAAATACCCGGGGTGTTGGTTAGTAGCGGCTTCGGGTTGGCCCTTCTTCTGTCCGCAACGTTGGGTATAACCCATCAGGTGCTTGGAGAATGGGTGGCGCTGGGTAAAGCTCCGTGAAGGGGAGGAACTCGGTGAAGAGTTGCAGTGAGCAGTGTGGAGCTGGAGTAGGGGCTCGGCGAGCAGTGCGGAGCTGGAGTAGGGGCTCGGCGAGCAGTGCGGAGCTGGAGTAGGGGCTCGGCGA